>PITA01013943.1:35254-55576 GCA_004023965.1 Spilogale gracilis
CGAAAAACCCACAGCGAATATCATCCTCAATGGGGAAAAACTGACAGCCTTTCCTCTGAGATCAGGAACAAGGCAAGGATGCCCACTCTCACCACTACTGTTCAACATAGTGTTAGAAGTCCTAGCAACAGCAATCAGGCAACAGAAAGAAATAAAAGGTATCTAGCTTGGCAAAGAGGAAGTCAAACTCTCTCTCTTTTCAGATGACATGATACTCTATGTGGAAGACCCAAAAGACTCTACCCCCAAACTACTAGAACTCATACACAATACGGTAATGTGGCAGGATACAAAATCAATGCGCAGAAATCAGTTGCATTCTTATACACTAACAATGAAAAAATAGAAAGGGAAATCAGAGAATCGATTCCGTTTACTATAGCACCAAAAACTATAAGATACTTAGGAATAAACCTAACCAAAGAAGTCAAGGATCTGTACTCACGGAACTACAGAACCCTCATGAAAGAAATTGACGAAGACACAAAAAGATGGAAGAGCATTCCATGCTCATGGATCAGAAGAATAAATATTGTCAAAATGTCTATACTGCCCAGAGCAATCTATACTTTTAATGCCATTACGATCAAAATTCCACCAACATTCTTCAAAATGTTGGAACAAACCATCCTAAAATTTATATGGAACCAAAAAGACCCCGAATCGCTAAGGAATTACTGAAGAAGAAAAGCAATGCTGGGGGCATATCATTACCTGACTTCACGCTTTATTATAAAGCTGTGATTACCAAGACAGCATGATACTGGCACAAAAATAGAGAAATAGACCAGTGGAACAGAGTGGAGAGCCCACATATGGACCACAAATCTATGGTCAAATTATCTTTGACAAAGCAGGAAAAAATATCCAGTGGAAAAAAGACAGTCTCTTCAATAAATGGTGCTGGGAAAATTGGACAGTTACATATAGAGGAATGAAACTAGACCATTCTCTTACACTACACACAAAGGCAAACTCAAAATGGATGAAAGACCTCAATGTGAGGCAGGAATCCATCAAAGTGTTGGAAGAGAATATAGGCAGTAACCTCTTTGACATCAGTCACAGCAACTTCTTTCAAGACGTGTCTCCAACGACAAAGGAGACAAAAGCAAAAATGAACTGGGACTTCATCAAAGTAAAAAGCTTCTGTACAGCAAAGGAAACAGTCAACAAAACAAAGAGGCAATCCACATAATGGGAGAAGATATTTGCAAATGACACCACAGACAAAGGGCTGGTATCCAAGATCTATAAAGAACTACTCAAACTCAACACCCAAAAAGAAGATGAACATATCAAAAAATGGGCAAGAGACATGAAGAGGCACTTCTCCATAGAAGATATACAAACGGCTAACAGACATATGAAAAAATGTTCAGCGTCACTAGCTTTCAGGGAAATTCAAATCAAAACCACACTGAGATACCACCTTACACCAGTCAGAATGGTCAAAATTAACAAGACAGGAAACAACAAGTGTTGGAGAGGCTGCAGAGAAAGGGGAACCCTCTTGCACAGTTGGTGGGAATGTAAACTGGTGCAGCCTCTTTGAAAAACAGTGTGGAGATTCCTTTAAAAATTAAAAATAGAACTACCCTATGACCATGCAATTGCACTACTGGGCATTTACCCCAAAGATACAGATGTAGTGAAAAGAAGGGCCGTATGTACCCCAATGTTCATCGCAGCAATGGCCACAATTGCCAAACTGTGGAAAGAGCCAAGGTGGCCATCAACAGATGAATGGATAAAGAAGATGTGGTACATATATACAATGGAATGCTATGCCTCCATCAGAAAGGATGAATATCCAACCTTTGTAGCAACACGGACTGGACTGGAAGAGATTATGCTGAGTGAAATAAGTCAAGAAGAGAAAGTGAAGTATTGCATCGTTTCACTTACTTGCGGTGCATGAGGTTTAACCTGGAGGACAGTGGGAGAAGGAAAGTAAATGGGAACTAGGGTAATTCAGGGAGAGAAACGAAACAACAGAGACTTTGGACACAGAAACAGAGGGACTTGGAGGGAGGGGGGTGGAGGGATGGGAGAGCCTGGTGGTGGGTACTGGGGGCACCTAATGCATGGAGCACTGGGTGTGGGGAATGGGGAATGAATTTTGGAACACTGGAAAATAAAAAACCTAAGTAACAATAAAAAAAAAATGCATGAGTTGCCTTGCCTCTGGGAATTCGCTCCTGTGCTTTCTCTGTCCACAGACATGGCCCACTACTGCTCTTGAACTTCTTTCCCGCTCAAAAGTCATCTCCTGTATGAAGTCCTCTCTGACCTGTACTGAATATCTGCCCTCACCCCTACAGCCCTAGGACTTATCTCATGTGAAAAGGAACCTGAGGTCCACAATGGCGGTCATTTGGACCCTACACCAATGAACCAACACAACACTGAATGTGACTGCAGTTTCAACCAGCTCATATGAAATTTCGTGGTTAGTACTGGGAAAGTAACTAATACACCCCTTCTTTTCCTCTTTGGAGGGTGACCTGACCTAAAAACAATGTATTCTTTGCTAATCATGTCCATTTTCCCCTGCTTTCTCCAGGCCTTTAAACTGTTTTCCCTTTCTATAGCTTGGCAGAGCTTCTTTCTTTTTGTTGGGTGGGCTGCTGCCCATTCATGAATCATTAAATAAAGCCAATTCGATCGGTAAACTACTCAGTTGGATTTTGTTATTAAATACTGGCAATGCTGGGATTGCCTGTTCCTTCTCAATAGAAGTTAGAGTATGCGCAGACCTCCATTTGCTGCCTACCACACATACTAAGCATTAAGCACCTTGAGTCAGGGCCATGTTTGTGCGTCACTATGTTCTGGATGCTTAGACTTGAGGAACAACATTAACGGGGCCCTCCACACCATGCAGACCTCCCCGGTGACTTCAGCAGCTCTCTTCTCTGTGGCTGTGAAGATCCTCCCCTTCCTCAGATTGCCTTCTGACCTCCCCCTAGACTCTCAGGAGGGGGCTGTGGTAGAAGAAGATAATTTCTTCTGTGACAGTGTGGCAGTGTGTGACGATTGCCATCCCATTAGAGACCAAGGCTAGCCAGAAGAGATATCCTTTGGCTGAACTATGTACCTAAACACATTTGTTTCTAAAACAAATGGCAATTTTTTGTTTTGTTTTTCCCTTTGGCAAACATGTAACAGGCAAAGGAGGGCCCAAAGAATAACAAAATTTGCATCTAGTCTAGTAACAGCCTGACTATGAAAGCAGGTCAAGATTCTTTTCTCTGAGGCAGACGTAGCTTCTGGGACATTTGCAAGATACAATGAAAGAAGAGACAGAACAAAGACCCCTAGTGTCGTCGAAGATGCCATGACCACCCATGACTGGGGGTATGGTAAGTTCTCAGCAGCTCTGTCACCCCGGGCCGTGTTCCCCTTACTCTGATTTTCAACTTTGTGGTCTCCACTTATACGAATGACTTATAAGACAGATAATCATTCCGGCACATGGTAACATAACAATAATGTGGAACACGGCTGAGGGCTGAGATAATATATTTCCATCTGAGTTTAACTTTCCCTAAATTTCTTAAAGTGCTTGACCCACCAAAACCTCTCCCTTCACAAATGGGAACACTATTAAACTGGTGATTGCATATGAAAAGAGAGAGAGAGAGAGAGAGGGAGGGAGAGAAAGAGAGATTGTGCTGTGTCTTGCTGTCCTCAGGTGTGATTTCACGAGTGGCAGAAGACGTCTGAAGCTTCCATCTGGGGAGAGATACCGATGAGTCTTAGATCCTAATTGAGAACTGGAAGAAGGATCTTCAAAGTTATCCATCCGTTGGAGACGCAAGTTAGTAAAGTTGTTGCTGGGGGTGTTCTCACTGAGCGCATGCATGCCTCAGAGGGACGGGACCGTGGGCTATATGGACTTCAGGTCCCATTTAATTTCCCTCCAATGCCTCCTCATCCTGCACTGTCATCCCATTTAAAAGGAGGAAACTAAGTTCTGAAGGGGAGAAGTGATACACTTAAGATCCTAAGACCTACTGAACTCTTTCTCAGCGGAAATCCCGAAGGGCAGCCTTGCCACCGACCCGGATGCCCTGCCCATGTGCCCTCCTCACTCGGAAGGCTTCACTGAAAGGTGGACAGACCTCCACCTACGAGCGATTCCATGAGGATCTGGGGGCTTTCTTTGACCACCAATGTCCCCTTTGCCCACTGTGGGGCCAACTGGAGGGGAACTATCAGTGTCCCCAAGTATTCCTCAGCCGATGGCGGAAAGGAGAGGGTGTACAAATACCCCACCTCCCTCCCCCCTCAGGCAGAGTAATGGGGAGATGGGATGCCCCGCACTGGCTACCAAAGTCTCCAGGGAGATGAATCTCCAGTCACCCAGAGTCGTAATGGACTCCATAATGCATGCTTTATCATCTATTTTCCCTTGTCTGTCTTAGTTCCTCACTTGCTGGTCTGGTGTCTTATATTTCCTTCAATTCTTAACTAAACTACTTGCCCTTGAGTTTTTTTGTTTGTTTTGTTTTGTTTTCCCTCAGGGTATGCTTTTGGGGAATTGCAGATTGAGACAGTCCTATCTGCTTTAGACCCTGTGCACCCATCTACCATCTATGTTTACCAAAATAGTCACAATTTTGCATTTATTTTTCTTCCCCTTTCCCCCTCCCCCACCCCCACTCTGGATCCCCACATGGATGGGAAACCACAGAATGACTTAGCTATGGTTTCCTTTAAAGAAAAGGGCAAGGCTCTGGACTATGGTTTCCTTTAAACAGAAGGGCAAGCCTCTGGACAAGGATAAAAATCTTATGTGTCACTGCCTGTACGGTTATGGACAGTATAAGATGAGCAGGAAGATGAGTGGGTTTGGGGATCTGTCTCCTTGGAGCTTTTAAGTGAACCATATTTCTTTTCTTCTTTTTCTTCTCTTTTCTTTTCTTTCTTTCCTTCCTCCTTCCTTCCTTTTATTTATTTATTTTTTTTTGGAGAGAGAGAGAGGGAAAGAGGAGTGGGGGATAGAGTGGGCAGAGGGAGAGGGAGAGCAAATCCAAAGCAGACACTGAGCTGATCTCCGAGCCCAATGAAGGGCTCGATTCCATGACCCTGTGATCATGACCTGAGGTGAAACCAAGAGTCAGATGCTTAACTGATGAGCCACCCAGGCACCCCATAAGTGAGTCATATTTCTATATGGGAATTAAGAAAGGGACTTATTGAGTGACCAGTCAGATGATGGCAGATGTTCACTTGATGAAGAATATTAGAGGATTAAGTCAGCTAATTTTTAAAAATTCTATGGGAGATATTTGTTTTCACACACATAAAATCACATTTTGAATATTCTCAGAGTATAGAATCCTTCCATGACTTTCTTTAGAAGCTATATGGGATAAGAGAAAACCACAAAAGCTTTTTAAATCAATTTTGTCCTAAAACAGAAGTCAAAAGTTAAGGCCTGGATATGACTTACTTCCTTTCGTGAACCTGTCTTGCATAGTTCACTGAGTACTGTTTTATATTTGGTTGCCTTTCTTCAGTGAGACTGCAGCTCATCATTATTAGGTTTTCGGCATTCAAAGTTAATCATTACCCTAGTGTCCCTGTCCGATGAGCAGAATGGAACTGGAAATCCTGACTCGTTAACATTTGCTTGCATCTTTTATAAAGGGGCCGCAACCACTGAAAATCAAAATTCCAAGAAAAAAAAATGCTCCCCTTCATGTATGTAAATAATTTCGTGTGGTGCTCACAACCTGTTGACTGTTTTCCTTATTTTTACCCAAGCACTGGAAAGAAACGGTACTATCCACAGATTCAGCAACCTCACCAATAAATGTTGAACCGCACGCTGCCTTCGGGCTACACTAAAGGGAAGGCTACTACATTCTGAAAACTAGGTAGGGCCGTTTGTAAACAGGGGCTCTGCATCTGCTGATATTCTGAGAAGTGTCCTGGAATGCTGCCCTTGAGAGGGCTTTAATTCAAGACTATGGTCCTATCCTTGTTTGGTTCCATATGTTAGAATTTAACAATGGAACTTAGGTGACAAGAAAACCAGATACCCATTCCATGTAAATATTTTTAGAAGCTAAAGAAATCTTTCAGAAAAAGACAATCAGGAGGGTAAAGAGAGGTTTAACCAAAACTCAAAATTCAACTTTGTATCCAGCGACGCAAGCCAACACCTGAGTTAAAGAAGTATTTTCCTCTTCTCCCGCCCTCCCTGCTTCTCCTCTTCCTTTTCATTCCTTTTCTCCTCTTCCTCCTCCTCCCCACTCCTCATCTCCCTTATTCTCTCTCATTTACATCTCTCTCTCTCTCTCTCTTAATTAAGTAAGACAGTCTTATCAGTGAAATACAGTGAGGCAAGTTTTTATTTGAAAGAGCCCGATTCGCACTGTCATGTTAGTTTGAAAAACAGGCAGGATTGAGACCAGCTACTATAAGAAGCTCTCCTTTGTCTGACAAAATATACGATTTTCCGAGTTTTAAAGAATTACGTACCTGGTCTTTTAGCCCCACCTCTTCAATTTAACAGAAAAGTCTTAAGGTTGCAAGAACACTCACAATTGACTGGTTCATTCTCATGTTTTAGTCTTGACTCTGTCCTATGATTCTCCACCAAAGGATCAAGGCTGCTCATTTGAATATCTGCAGTGATGGGGAACTCATTTCTCTAAAAACTCCACCCATATATCCACAGAGGGCTCCGGCACTTAACATGCCTTTTCTCTAGCATGAGAGAACTGGCTTCATTTCTTAATCAGAGTAATCAGAATTCAAATAGCACTCAGACCAGTCAGTCCAAGGATAAAACCCTGGTAAGGAAAGAAATAGATAATGAAAAAGGAGAAATCCAAATGGCTCATGGTCATATATCCAAGAGGTGCACCTCATTAGAAAGAGTATAAAAAGTAAGCAAAAAGGAGATGTCAATTTTCTACTGTTCAAGTAGGTAAAGAAAAAACAAAATGCTGATAATGAAGCAAGCTAGGTCAGGAAAACGGGCACTTGCACATACGGCCACCGCAGAAGAAAATTGATACTAATCTCAGGAGCGCAACATAGACAAGCCTATCTGCCCCCTCGAACATGTGCACGTTCTTCCATGTATCTCTTATGTTTGCCGAAACAGAACGTCAGGACAGAAATGTGTAAAAATATTTAGCTACCCACAAGTTCATTCTGGTTTTATTATGAAGCAACAAAATGGGAAACGCGGTATCATTGATGGTTTATCCCCACACTGACTACTGTTCCTTCATTAGGATGATGCCTGACTAATAATTATGGAAATGAAAATCATGTTAATGATTTTTCAAAGATTTTATGTACCTGAGAGAGCAAGAGAAAGAGCATGAGCAGGGGTGGGGGCAGAAGGAGACGGAGAAGCAGACTCCCTGCAGAACAGGGAGCTCAATTCAGGACTCGATCCTAGGACGCGGGGATCGTGACCTGAGCCGAAGGGAGATGCTCGACCGACTGTGCCACCCAGGTGCCCTTGTATTAGTAAATTTTAAAAGCAGATTTAAAACTCTATGGCTGGGGGGAAGAGAGGGTAAAACGGAATTATGGACATTTCAACACAGGATAGATAGGCGATAGTACGGCCCTGCTGTTCCTTATTTGGTGCAACTACTGTTTTGATTTTATTTAACAGACTATGTTAAGAGTTACTGATTCAACTGGTCATTGATCATAGGGGTGTTGAGTTTTCCTCTGGAAACACCACTCACTTGAGATGAAGGGACTAAAATAAGTGAAAGACTCATAGGAATAAAAGCATTGGAAAAGACTTAAGTGAATAAAAGATTTTAACATTTTGTAGAAGGTGAAAGAAGTGGCTGGAACAGTAGCCCGACCAAGCAGAGCGGTGCAGACGAAGCCACGGGGAGGGGTCATCGCAAGAAGTGAAGTGAGTCACCAAAACCACCAAAGCCAGGATGTCTTGGAAACCAGAGGCACTAGGAAGAGCAGGAAGGGGGTGAGAAAAGACACTGAAATGGAGATAAGTGATAGATGTCAACAAGAGTGGCCAAACCCATGTAACAGGGTGGTCATGTCTCTCTTTGACAAAGCAAGAAGACTTCGCATCAGTCTCTGGCTTGTTTGATCAAAATGAGATTAGTCTGCCATCTTGGGAGGAGTTTGCTTGTCATTGTTACCGTGAGTTCATGACAGGAATGTGGAAGGTTTCATTTTCCCCCCGGACTCTAAAAGAGGTTAAATAGCATGGGAACTATCTGATCTTTTAACTTTTGGTAACATTTTGCTTAAAATTATCTGCATATAGCATAGTTATGAAAAGAGAGGGGTGGAATATCTTCACCATTGTCAAACTGGAAGTTTAAAAAACATATGTCGCCCCTGTTAAAGTTCCCCATAAGCTCAGGAACAATATCGGTCTTTTTTTTTTTTTTTTAAGATTTTATTTATTTGACAGAGAGAAACACAGCCAGAGAAGGAACACAAGCAGGGGGAGTGAGAGAGGGAGAAGCAGGCTTCCTGCAGAGAGCCCAATGTGGGGCTCGATCCCGGGTCTCCAGGATCATGACCTGAGCCGAAGGCAGTCGCTTAACCAACTGAGCCACCCAGGCGCCCCAGGAACAATAGCAGTCTTATTCAAGTATGCCAGCCATCAGACTCACAATAGGGGTTGAATAAATATTTGTTGAATGAATACATAAATGAATCAATAAAGTATAATCTCATTTTGAGGAAAAAAGATAATATGGAACATGTCCGGGAGGACAGACATAAGGAAATTAATAACAGCTATCTCTAGACGGTATGGGATTTATTCTTGTCATTTTCTGCTTTAGACTGTAATAAACATGCTTCTTTTGTAATAAGAAGAAGATACTTTAATATGACAATTTTAGAAAGCATTTTAAGAAGTGCTCATTTTTAAATACAGGGATTCATTCCACTGGATCTACCAAGGGAGTCTAGATTCTAGGGCCCTGTTATTTCTGGGAATAAACTTGCACTTGCTGAATTAAGTCTCCCGTGTTGGACTCACAAAATGGTGTTCATGACATTGTAAGAGTAAAGGCAATTCCCCACCTCGAGGGGGACCTCCCACAACATTATGAACTCTCACGTCCAGGTTCCCTGAGGGTGAACCAAATGAACACATCTTCAACTTCAGCTTCTGTTTGAGAAGAGGCCAAAGGACATAGCCAGTCCTCTCACTGCTTTCCTCTTTTCAGGGATGATCTATTGGTTTCAGAGAATTTCAGGGACTGCCGTTGTGCTGAGCCTCAACTCTTTGCACACACAACCTTCTCTAAACATGCAAGCAACGGTTTCCTTGGGGTGCCAAGGAATGGGCTGCCCCTCTGCAGCCATTATGGGCTTCTCTCTACTTCCAAAATGCATCAGATTATCCCCATCACCCTCTCTGATCCATCCATTGCTTAAAATATTCTTCTCCCTGGATACCTTCTTCACTGGGTCTCAGCTCAAGTGGTAGCTCCCAGGAGACACCTTCCTTTGGCACTCAGGCTCACATACCCACCTGGTCACTCTCTGGTCCATAATCCTACCTGATTTCTCTGAACTTTCTATCAGAAAGGCAGGAGAATATCTGCTAGATCTTCTTTTCCTTCCCCCTTTAGGAATGCAGGTTTTCTGAGATCCTTGTTTGCATGATTGACTGTTTTGTCGCCAGCATATCTAAGAACTTGTATTTAAACATGCTAATAGGGTGATGCATATTTGTGAATGGGTGGGGAAGAAGGAAGAAAAGATTAAGATGGGAGAGAAAGAGAGAGAAATATAGCACATCACCTCTTAGCTGCAAATCTTAATTCCCAAACTGATCAAGATACCTTCTTTCTTTAGATGACAGTTGAATGCCAAATAGCAAATTTCCTGTTATATATATACTGAATTAACATAAATGTGTAGTAAAAACTAAAACGTGACTATAATGATTTACACTTAGCTCCTCTTTGTTACACATCACTGACAGAAAACTCATTACATGATTAAAGGAGAATGCACAGAAAGGAGGACCCTGACATTTTTTTCTGAATCTTGATTTGAGAAAGTCACAGATTTTTCAACCTGGATTATTTCCTTTGATTCTGAAACATGAGAGAAAAAGAAATCACTACCAACATTTTACTCTTGAAGAGTCATGTAGATAGTGGCACAATGTGAACAGACATTAACTATTGAATTTACACTTTAAAAAGGCTGAGGGAATAAAGCAAAGAACAAAAGGCAGGCCTGGCCAGGCCATGCCCACATCTCCCTGCCACCATCACCGATGAAGCATTCATGATGGAACCTCCATCAGCCTCAGTGCCTGAATGAGAATGAGCAGAGCTCGACCCCGCAGGACATCTAGCATGGGCAAGAAGTAACTTTTGTGGTCAGGAGCCAAAGAGTGTTTTGTTGTTTCTGCAGCAAAACTTAGCCCATCCTGACCCATCTATGGTGGTCACTTGGGGGTGAGGGAGTGCACAGAATAAGAAGAGGGAAAGTATCATCAGACACCTGAACATGCTTGTGGGATTAAAGGGAACAGGTGAGGAAAGAGAAATTGAAGACATTAACTAGTTGATTCTCTGGGAGGCAAAGGGCTGTGTTCCTCTTGTGCATACTCACAGGCCACCGCTCAGGTCACACTGTGTGTGGTTTACACACCTAAGTACAAGATGTTCGTGATAGGCATGTCTTCTGCCAGTGGAGCTCTCTTCCAGAAAGCCAAATAGTGATAAACTATTCGAGACAATTCGGTGCCATGTCTTCCTCTATAAGTGGAGGAATGCAAGGGTTGCCTTCTCAAGCCCTTAGTTTTTATGACGTATAAAATAGTAACAATAATGTATCCACTTCATGGAGTTGTGAGGATTCAATGAGTTACTAAGTTTACAATACTTGGAACAGCGTTAGGCACAAAGTGAGATTTATTTAAGCGTGAACTGGGAATCCCTTTGGGTTTTAGGAAGAAGCTTCTAACATGGTGGTGAAATCTGGGAATGGCTTCTTTGGGCAGTCATTTAAACAACCAGGGGAGATTGCAAGGACGAGCGGAGTCCAGCTGTATCCAGATGCACGGAGCCATGTGTGAGCAACAAGCACGTGCAACATTTCACCAAGCCTCCAAGCTAGTGTTGCTACATAAAAAGCCATCTTCGCCTATTTTTTTTTTTTTTAAGATTTTACCTATTTACTTAGAGAAAGCGTAAAAGAGAGAAAGGGAGCGTGAGTGCACAAGTGCGGGGAAGGACAGAGGGAGACAGAGAAGCGCGCCTACCTTCATGTATCTTTAAAAAAGGATAACATGGATAAACTCAGGGATCTGATATGAGCCACATTAGAATGAGTGAGACGTTTGTGTGACTGCTGGCTGACGCGGGAAGGAAAGCGGTGACAAAATGCGGGGAAGGGAGAGAAGACAGGAAGACTGAGGGACAGGGGCAGAGAGAGGGATAGTGGGAAAGGAACTGAAAGAGAAACGGAGAGAAGCAGGAGAAGGTAGAAGCACCAAGGAGCTGAGAGGCAGGGAGCTAGAAGAAAGAAAATCTATGAAAAAAGCAAGGCTTACTGCCTAGTTGACAAAACAGACTAAAAAATCAATAATGTTTCCTCTGACACTTTAGATGACTTCCCAATAATGCTGGCCAGCGCGCCGAAGGAGCGGGGTTCCCGGGGCTGACAGCTTCACTCCAGACTGAGTTTTCTTTATTTTTACATCTCCCCAGGTGGGAAGCAGCACAGGCTGTCACCTTCCAAAAGGATGAAAGTGAGCCTTTTTCATTGTGAAGGGGGCTTTGGAGCTGGGAACAGGAGGTAGCAGGGCTGGTGGGTGGTTTATTTTATTTTATTTATTTATTTCGTGCCCAGGGGCTCTGTCAGCAATATTACTTTTGAAGATCCTGGCCACAAAAGCCCCCACATAAAAGAAGATGAATGGACAGCAGCCTCAAACTTTAGCATTGTGCAGGTAGCTTTTCAATCGGAAAAAAGTTGGATGAATATCCAACTTTGGTAGCAACATGGACCGGATTGGAGGAGATTATGCTGAGTGAAATAAGCCAAGCAGAGAAAGTCAAGTATCATATGCTTTCACTTACTTGTGGAGCATAAAGAATAACATGGAGGAGAGTAGAAAAAAAAAAAAAGGAAATGGGAAGTAGGGTAAATCAGGGAGGAAGACAAAACATAAGAGACTTTGGACTCAGAAACAAACTGAGGGTCTTGGAGGGGAAGGGGTAGGGGGATGGGAGAGCCTGGTGGTCGGTATTGAGGGCACATACTGCATGGAGCACTGGGTGTGGGGCACAAACAATGAATCTCAGAACACTGAAAAATACAAATAAATAAATCTTTTTATTATATAGTATATATTATAAATAAATAAATAAATAAATAGGTTTTAAGGGTGCCTGGGTAGCTCAGTGGGTTATCTCTCTCTCTCTCTCTCTCTCTCTCTCTCTCTCTCTCTGTCTCTCTCTCTCTTTCCTTTAAGATTTGATTTATTTATTTGATAGAGAGAAGCACAGTTAGAGACAAAACACAAGCAGAGGAAGTGAGAGAGGAAGAAGCAAGCTTCCCACTAAGCAGGAAGCCCAATATGGGGCTCGATCCGGGGATTCCGGGATCATGACCTGAGCTAAAGGCTGAGGCTTAATGACTGAGCCACCCAGGCACCCAGGGATCTGACTCTAGATTATGGCTCAGGTCATGATCTCAGGGTTACAGGATCGAGCCCCACATCAGGCTCTGCTCTGGGCATGGAGTCTGCTTGATATTCCCCCTCTCCCTCTGCCCCTCTTTGCTTGTGCTCTATCAAACCATTCAAACCAAATAAGGGGTCTTAAAAATGAGTTGCCCTTAGAGGGTTGAACAGAAAACCATGATCTCAGGCACGGTTCTACATTTAATCTTAAGTTTTTGACCTTGGTGATGGTAATACAAAGAAGTCCTATCCTCTAACAGACACATAAGGTACATCATTATTCCCCAAGTGTTTACTTGCCAGGTTAGAATGATCAGGTTGTAAGGCCCCCACATGTAACCAGAATTCTACTGAGCAAGCTCATACAGATGGGAAGAGAGTTCTCCTTTGTAACTAATTTACATTGTGCTGGGCAGCCAACTAAGTACTTGATTTACATTTTCTTTTTTAAGCTTCTTGACCACATTTGGAGAAAGAATTTATTTCTCCCATTTTACAGATAAAGAAATGAAAGCTCAGAGAATGGGTGTATCTAGCTCAATGCAGGAAACCTTGAATATGGCCACACTAAGAAGCCTTCATGGAGGGATTTTTTTTTTCTTTTATGACACTGAGAAGTTATTTGGTCCTACGGGGAGAAAGGCTTAGAAAAACACCAAATGAAGCAATCTTTCATTTATCACCAATCCTTATGCATAAAGCAGACACATTCTCTATTCCAAAAGCTATGCTATCAAAAATCATGATCTGAGTCAGCAAAAATTAATTCTCCTCACAGAACCAAAGAGGAGGAAGTGAACACAAAACTCAGATGGTCAGGTGGACATAAAAAAAAGTAAAAAGTAGCAACATAAAATTCATCAAGATAGATTGACAAATCGTGTCCAACAGTCCATTCTCTCCAAAAGTACTGCCAAACCCTATTTACCCAGATATCACGCAAATAATATCATGTAAATAAATGGCAATCTTCGATGGGCAAAGCATCAGAAAGTTCAGTGGTGGGAGAAAAGGGTCTTCAAAGTCAAGAAATCCAAAATTCTGTGCAGTAAAACTCAGGAACTTTTTTCCTAGAAGATTTTGATAAACTCCCATTGAATGTCCTAGACTCACTTTTAACAACTGATGTGGGATCCAGTCTCCAAAGATGACCCCAAGTGAACCATGTCTCTTGACAGTTGACCCCTGTGTCATCGCTTCCCCCATAAGTGACCAGCAGAAAGAGGCAGAAGTGATGGAGGGTAGGCCAGAGAAGACCTAAAGCTCTCACCCAGGTCTTTGGAGATGTCTGCTACCTCTGAGAAGCCCGCTATGAGAAGCCCAAAGCACAAGAGGAAGCCGCGTGCTGGTTCTCCCACCCATGGGCTCAACTGAGCACCCAGCCTCAATTGTCAGCCATGTGATGTGCGGTTTTGGACATCTAACCCACGTGAACCTTCAGGTAACTGGCTGTCACTTGACTAGAACCACAGGAGACCAGCCTGAGTGAAAGCCATCCACTCTACTAACATGCAGAACTGTGAGCATAGTTCATCAACTGTTTCAAACCAATGCACTTGGAGTAGTGTGTTGTATAACCAGGCTTATCTGAAACACTCAGCTACCAGGGTTCCAGTAGCAATTAGGAGGACTAAGGAAAGGTAAGACAGGCAATGGCAGGAATTGGAAATTAAATTTGAGGGAACTTGCAGAAACCATTAAAATCAAGAGAAGAAACCACAACATAGCAGTTGGAGATGATTTAGTGGGAAGAGTAGGGAGCAAACTGCCAATGCAGCACCTGACCCCTCACAATAATCATTACTAAAGCATATCCCTTTAGACTTATGTATTCATGAGAGCTTGGGGTTAGGAAGAAGGATCATATTCTCATCAGCATATCTGAGAACCCACAGAGGTGAGAAATAGTGTTTAGAAAACGTCCTGCTTGCCAAAGATTAAACTGTGCTGTTGCATCAGAGTTGAAGGAAGCGAGCTTTGATTTTCTGTAAATTTGTGAATGAGGACCACTTAATTTTCCCCACCATCTCAAACAGGCTACAAAACCTTGCCTTCTAGCTCTTCCTGACATCTGGACTTCCATGGTAGCTGTTAGAGCCATGGAAATGTGTTCATTGATTCACTGATTCATTCAGCAAGGATGCATTAATGTTTGCTAAGCACTAGAACTTTTCTAGGCATCACGTGTAGGTTCATGCCTCCAACGACACTCCAGCCACTGAAAGAGCTATAAAGACAGGTACCACCAACATTTGTTGAGGACCGACTGCCCATGCCAGGCACTATACTAGTCATTTTCACAACTTTTATTACTAGTTTTAAGCTCGCTCTGAGACTCAGTCTGATGGACCTTATCATCCCATTTCTGGATGAAGAGGCTATGCATCAGAGTGCTTGCACAACTCAAAATCCGTGAGTGGGTTTTCAGGCTTCATCTCTGACCACTCCCCAACCTCTGGGAATCTTAGGTGAACTTCATGGGACATGATAGGGTAGAATGCCATCTCAACTTAGTTTGCTTATTTTGACCATTTCAAAGGGTTTTGTAGTCACTGGAGGCAATAGCAAAGTCAGAACAATTCCCGCCTGGCATCTGTCCTTCTGCATTCATGCCAGTTCTACCTTTCTCTCTCATGCCATTGTTTAATTGGATGATGGCTGAGACCTCCCAAGAGTGTTTGCCATTTTTATAAGAGCTGTTTTTCTTTGATTATATATATATATATATATATATATAGACACACATATACATATATATGTATACACACACACACATACACATAACCAGTGTTTGCACTTGTGCACATTCTTTAAAGTACTCCCAAATAAGTTGATTCCCAATGAACTTGGGATTTTAATTCATTTTACCCCATTGCAAGTACAGAAGGAGTCACATTTTTAAATGTGTGATGACATATGGCTGTTCATTATTTATACATTCTGCAGCAGACTATAAATTTTACTTTGGATATATATCGAGGCACTGAAACCATTTTGGTTGCAAACACATAAATCATGGTTACAGTTATTGGTCTAAATGTAATACCACCCAGGTTCTAGATCAAAACCTTTAAAATCCATTGTAATTGATGTCTACTGCATAACTTATGTCTGATTTTATTAAAGGTTCTCATTATTATTTATATATTTGGAGCATTACACTAGTTGGCCTCCTCCATTCAGAGTAAATTATTTTGAGGTGTGGGATTGAAAGAGGATGTAGGAACACGTTGAGGGTGGGGGAGGCTCTTTGTTTAAATAAAAAAGTGGGACAAGGCATGGGGGCCATATTTCAGTGCAGCCTAACTAATTCAAAGGATGATTTAGTTAATTTTGCTCCCAAATGCCTTGTCCTCTGTACCAATTGACTTTCATTTGAGACAAATAAAACAGCAGTGAAGTTGTGTCAGCTAAATTATAGATTAGCCAAAGGGTAACTGAATGAGCCGGATTCCCAGGGCTGCCACTGGACCAGGCCCTTCAAAGACCAGAAGCACTTAGATTGATCTATACATCACAGCACTGAGATGCCTCAGCAAAATGGGGACTGAGGATTGATGACACTTCACAGGCTCATTAGAAAGCTTCCAGTTGATAAGCTGGTTCTCCTGGAGAGCTTGCCCGCAGAAAAGCCACCAGGGTGACCCACGGGGCCGGGACTTGTCAAAATGGTGGAGACGGTGAAGAGCAAAGGCAAACTTGCCACGGAGGAGAGCGTGGGACAGGGAGGCAGGAGACCAGTAACAAATGAAGCAAGAAGGCAAGATGACAGGAACATGAGTTTTGAGCCACATCAACTAGGATCCCTGTCCCTGGGATGCCATTAAAAGCATGTGGCCCCAGGAGCCTTTCTTTCCTCCTCCATAATCAGGAGGTTCTAATGACCATCTGTGAGGATTTGTTCTAAAGGTTTTCTTCTAAGTAATGGACTTTATTTTTTAGGGCAGTTGTAATTTACAGAAAATTGTGCAGAAAGTACAGCGCCCTCACATGCTCACCCCTTCCTCTGACAGTTGTCCCCATTATTAACCTGTGACATGAATGTGTTCTATCGGTTGTAATTCACGAAACGTTGGCAATGTATTAATGAAAGGTCGCAGTTTCAGTACGGTTCCTTCTTTATGTTATAAGGTTCCACGAATTTGGCAAACCTATAACACCCACCATTTCAATGGTTTTGCTTGCCTAAAAATCCCCTGTGCTCCACCTGTTCATCCTTGCCTCCCTCCCACCAGATCCACGGCAGGCAAACGCTGATCTTTCTACTGTCTCTCTAGTTTTGCCTTCAATGTAAAGTTTCGAGATAATACATGTAAAGAGTCTAGCAGAGCTTGAGGTAAATAGCTCAACTATAGCAGATCGATGGTGGTGAGAGCTGTGCATTCAATTTCCATATGGATGTCAAATGTCACCCTTTTAAATGCACATTTCAGACCAATAACCTGAGAAGTTATAAAAGAAGTAGCTATGTGACAATGGTATGTTTCCCCTAGGTGCAAGCAACCTAAAGGAATAGAGAGCCCAGCTGGCTCTCCTCCTAGAGTTTTGGCTTCCGGGGAGGTGGAGCTGGGGTCTTGTTCTCTAAGGCTTTCTGGGAAGTCTTCCATAGGGGAGAAATCAGAAGGTCCCATTTCTTTCTCTCAAGTGTCTGTCGTGGGGCTGGTTAGGTCTCTGGAGCTGAGAGGGAGAGTTTCTTGCCTCATCACCAAAGCAAGAACTGACTTCCCTACCTTAATCCACCAAGTGACTCCCAGCTTGGCTGCTTCTGCTCATACACCCTTTATCTTTCTTGTCTCTTTGATACGTGTGGAGACCCAAAGCATCTAGTTGGGGAGTGAGACGGGACTGTTCAGGGGTTGGTTATCTGCTTTCAAGGGCAGGTGCAGGTGACATTTGGGAACACTGTTATGCCCCTCGGCCCATCTCTGAGTGCCCAGTGCATCCGCGGTGAGGGACGGTTCCCTGAACACCAGCAGCAATCTCTTCAGCCACCTGGCTTTGCCTTGAGAATTACTGCAATACTACGGGAGCTCGTCCAGCCCTCCGTCTGGGGCAGCCTGGACTTAGGGAGGAGTTGATGCCCCTGGATAACACCTCTAACCAAGGAGCCATGGGTGTGGATGGCTAATGTCTCTGTCTCTTGTCTTTAAAAAGACAATGCTAAGGCATGTTGCATAGCGGGTCCCCACGGAACCGAGCTCCAGCCTCCCCACAGCGGTACCCATGTCTCCGTGTCTCTCTCTGCTTCTTCATTCCAGCTTGCCTGGTCTCCTCTACAAAACCTACCTGCTCCAAGTCTTATTTTCAATCCTGCCTTTAGAAGACAAGCCAGGCCAGTGGGGCTGAGTGCAAACAGGTGGCAGAAGGTAACATCACAAGGAAGCTGGAAATTTCCTTCAGGTAATGAATGAAGACGACACGTATGACTACAATCACCCAATAGTAGTTCGCACTGCAAGGTCATTTCTGGAACGGTAGATATTGTCCATGGAGGACACCATCTAATCTTCATACACTCATATGAGACGGGCACTATTCTAATAACCACCTAATGCATGAGAAAATGGAGGTTTAGAGGTGTTAATTGATGTGCCTGGCTCCAAACACCTAATGAATTAATGGTGTGGCCAGGAGACTAACTAAAGTGATCTAATTCAAGGCTTACCTCTCTCAAGGATGACTCTCTACTTCCTGACTCAGCATAAGGTTTAAATTGGGTATATGTGTAATATATATATAAGTGTTCTTACAGACACACTTTTTATAAAGTCAAATCATCATGTAAAATGAGTGTGTGTCAAAGATTTTATATTTATCTTGTTAATTCATTGACGGAGCCAGTAAGATGTTAGAAAGGAAAATTCAACACCCTGCAATTTTACAAGCAACCAAGAACCTCCAAGTGAATTTATTACAAATAGACTCAAACCTGGAAGCCTAACTGGTCAATATCCATAGTGCAAAAATCAACCACTTTCCACTGGATGCAGTTCATTTGCTTTCCTATGGATAAGAAACCTTTGCATTAGCATCAGTTTTCTGCAATGTACAGAATTCAAAGAGGTAAAGGACAATGAAACCAGGTATAATCCAGCAGAACCCTGCATAAGATGCCCAGTAATCTTCTTTGTCCAACTTTTGACAAAATACAGGAGTTGAATTAAGCCCAGGACTTTTATAATGACAATTATAATAGAACAGAACAGGGGTCAGCAAAACTTTTATCCAACAGGGACAGATAATAAATATTTTAAAATTATCGAGACATCTAGTCTATAATGCAACTACTCAACTCTACCTCTTTTGCATGAAAATAGCCTTAGGCTCATATATATATATATATATTATATATATATATATATATATCTCAACAACTGTGGCCATGTTCCAATAAAACTTTTTTTTTTTTTTTTTTTTTTTTTTACAAAAAGAAGTGGCCAGCTTACAGACTGTTCTATTCCAACTCTGGTAGAGAAGACCAGGATATATGAATATGTCACCCAAGAATTTTTCCCAGACAGCACACTTTGAATGGATTCACTTCATAGTTACTGACTAGCTACCACTAGGAGTCTAAGTATGTTCCATATTTACACTAGTTTATAAAAAATAGTATGCACTTATAAATGATCCCAATAGTCTCTTTACTCTTGAAAGCCCACAATAGGCTTAGATATTTCCTCCATGCCATCCAAAAAGCAGATGAGGAATTTGAGACCTAAAATAGGGAAGATACCTGTTATAGATCACAGAGAACACATCACCCTTAAAAAATAAGCAATGGGCTAAGAACTGCACTGTAAAAAATGTATTAGAACTGGAGGAGAGAAAAATATTTTTCCTTGTGACCTTCTAAGTTCAATGTCTGGGGCCCAGAAATCAAACTCATAGAAGACAGATTACCAGAAAGATATAGTTTTAATTAAATATGTATGCATGGGAGTTGGTAAAGGAAAAAATATGGTTCAAGGAGATAGCCAGATTGTTGACTGTATAAACATACAGTTGACCTTTGAACAGTGTGAGGGTCAGGGATGCCAGCACCTACGCAGTTGAAAATCTGTATATAAATTTTGACTCTCCCAAATTGAACTACTAATCACTGCTGGTTGACTGGGAGCCTTGCAGATAACACAAGCAGTTGATTAACACATATTCTGTATGTTGTATGCATTACATACTGTATTCTTACAATAAAGTAAGCTAGAGAAAAAGAAAATGTTATTAAAACTATAAGGAAAAGAAAATACATTTACAGTATGTGTACTGTATATTAAAAAAATCCTGTGTATAAGTGTACACACCAGTTCAAACCCAAGTTGTTCAAGAATAGACTGTCATATAAGGCTGAACAAAGGAAAGGGTTTTGGATTTCTGGATGGGAAGGCAAGCCATGAGAAAGGGAGGGGTGGAAATAGGTAGTAAATAAGGGTTGTCTTTGGCAAGAGACATGAAGAGGCACTTCTCCGAAGAAGATATACAAACGGCCAACAGACACATGAAAAAATGTTCAGCGTCACTAGCTATCAGGGAAATTCAAATCAAAACCACTCTAAGATACCACCTTACACCAGTCAGAATGGCCAAAATTAACAAGACAGAAAACAACAAGTGTTGGAGAGGCTGCGGAGAAAGGG
>PITA01013944.1:0-22897 GCA_004023965.1 Spilogale gracilis
GAGCGGAGGCCGGTGTCCCCAGCTGGGCTCAGGGCTGCTGCCTCGGAAGCGCCGGCCCCCCTGTCGGGTGCGTGTGAACCCCAGCCCGTTCCACAGACGAGCCTGACGCAGCGGCTCCCTCGCGCCCTGGGCCACCGCCCGGCCTGTCCCGCAAACCCGCCTTTGCTGTGCGGTCCCTGCTGGCGGTCCCTGGTCCCGAGGCTGGTGGTCCTGGCTCCCCGGCACGGGACCACTCTGTGCCTGCCCAGAAGCCGCGACACCGGACTGTGGGGCCTCGGCCGGGCAGACAAGGCCGATGGGGCGCCTGGGGTCCAGAACCCAGCAGAGGGTTCGTCCAGAACGCCGAGCCTCAGGCGCACGTCCTCTGCTCTGTCCCCAGCCGGGGCTCTCCGGCCGGCCGGCCACCCCAGCGGGCTTCCTCCTCGCCGGTCAGGGCTCACCTCAGGGGTGTCAGCCCCGACACCCTGCCCAGGGGGAAGGGAGACCCATTCGTGCCCCCGCCAGAAGCCCCCACACCTGTCACCATCCTGTCACTCTGTAAAGTGCTCAAGCTCCCGTCTGTCCCATGCCACCCCCGCCCCAGTGCTCCTGAAGGACCATAGCCGACCACGGGAAGGGTGAACAGGATCGCGCACCTGTCCTGGTGCCCGCCAGGCTTGGGGACACTGCCCAGAGTGGGAGAGTGGGAGACGCCAGGATGTCCCAGGGGACCGGCCCTGCAGGTGTGACGGCCTGTGGGGCCACTTCGGGCAGAGTTTGGGCACCATGTCCAGGAGACTGGGCAGATTTGCATTTCCGGAGGGAAGTGGGCATGATGCTGGGGACCTGGACAGTGACGCGGCCTCGGGGAGGGACAGCGCCGGGTGGAGCAGAACAGCAGGTGTGGGAGGCCCCGGGGAAGCGGGGGCCCCTGGCACAAAAACCAAGGGCGTAGGCAGGACCGTGTGGGACCCGGAGGGGACACCAGGGAGATGCACGTGGGGCTTTGGGCCCCCAGCCGGGCCCGCTCACATGTGCCCCTGCTGAGTCGCTCGGCCTCCAGGTCACCCCCCCCAAGGGCCTCTGACCTCCTGGGAGGCAAGCCCCCACTTCCCCAAATGCCTGCTGCCCCCGCCCGCGGTGGGCTGTGCAATTCATTACGGCCAGTGAGCAGGGCAATAAGTCGCAAGAAGCCTGATGTTTTTACCCAGAACACATGAAATTAATTAAATAAAGTGTATTGTTACTAAATAGAACTCGTATTAATTACAGGCATCGTTACCAAATAGAATATGCATTAATTACGGCGACCACATCGTTCGGAACAGAGCCCACGTCATGAACCGGAGCCCACTGTCCCTGCCTGGAACGGACTTCCCCTGGGCCCCGGGGAGGACCATGCAGGGCCGCGGGGACGAGGACAGGGAGGCCCCCAGGGCAGGCAAGGGAGCCCCCGGAGCGGCGTGAACCCCACCTTCCCGGACAGAGCTGGCTGGGAAATGTCTCTTCCTCTTTGGGGGAAACGTGTCTTAGGAGAAAGACAGGCATGAAGTGAGGCAGAAACCATCGCCTCCACATAGGACAACGGAGCGCTTTGAGTCCCGCCCCCAGCGACTGCTCAGTGACCGCAGGCCCCCCGCAGGTGGCTCCTGGCTGGTCGCTGGGGGCCTGGCCGAGGCTGCTCGGCTACACGCTCAGCAGGTAGCTTCGGGAGGTCAGCTTTCATAAGCAAATGTTTTGATGAGAAAAGAAGAGCCTCCTTTTTTAAAAACGGTAAAAACGGTGAATTCCTCTTTCAGAGTCACTGACACAGAGAGACCACCAGCCCCCCCCCCCCCAGCAAGACCCAGGTCTGGCCACTTCCAGGAAGGAGGGGTTCCCAGTGGGACACAGAATGGCCTTCAGCCCTGGCCAGTGCGGAGGCCGCCCCGCGTGCCCCCCTCAGCCGCTCTGAGCTCCGAGAACGCTCCGGAGCCCCTGCAGACCGCCCCGGCCATGGGGGAGGGCCCAACCAGAGCCACCGTCGCTGTCGGGAGGAGGGGGATGTGGCTGGCCAATGTAGGGGGGCTGCCCTGTGCGATGTGTGTCCTCCCCTGTCGAGCACGGAGTCTGGGGCAGGTGGGCGAGCCCCAGAGGGCAGGAGCCAGTGACGTCGGCTGGAGGAGGGTCAGCTTCCTCCCCCCAGACTGCTGTGGGGGACCCACAGCCTCGTGAGGACCTGGGGGGCTCTTCCCACGGGCTTCCCGTGCTCTCTCTGGTGAGGACAGGTGCCATGCAGGGAACTCCAGGTGCCACCCTATGAGCAGGCTTCCGGAAGTGGGTGTGACTAGTATTATCCCAATACCAGATGGTGAACAAGGGGTATGGGGCTCCCCCCACCCCGCCAGCGGCAGCAGGACAGCCGGTGGCAGGGGGCGGGCAGGTGGGCAGGGGGCTCCCTCTGTGCTTGACCTGCACACATGCTCAGATGGCAGAGGAGGGTTTGAGAGCTCTCTGGGGTGAAAGTGTGACCCTTCCCTTTTAGGGGGACCCTCCCAGCCGGGTGTGGTTGGGCTTTGCTGGGTTTGGGCCACAGAAGCCCCGCACCCCCAGAGCCCCCAGCCCGGGGCCCTGCCTCCAGGCCCTTCTCGGGGAAGTGGGACACCCGCCTGTCACACCTGGAGGAAGCTGGACGCTTCCCCACACCCTGGCTCTTCTGCCCCCGATAACCCTGATAGCCACCCCAGCGGGCCCCCTTCGCAGCGCCTGGTGGGGACAGCCAGTGTGGACGGCGCGGAGCCGGGCCGGGCCCTGCAGGACCTTTTGCAGCCCAGACCATGCGGTCCTCGTCCAGGGAAGTGCCTATCCTCCTCCTGGGAGCCTGGAGGACTCTACCAAGCCCTGGGCCCTGGGTGCTCCCGAGAGCAGACCTCACATACTTTCTGCATCTCCCGCTTCAGATCCAGAGTGAGAGGCGGGCTCCCAGGGGCGTCCCCGTGGGTGGCAGGACCACACTCGCTCCGGGCCCCAGGACAGATGAGGCTCCCCTTCTCCCGGAATCCGCCCCACCCGCGGCCCCCAGGAGGCCCCCACTCCTTGGAGGTCTGGTCCCAAGGTCCCAAACTGAATAAACTAGCCAGTAAAATGTTCTGGACAAAAATTCCTATAAAACCACAAAATCGAAAAGTAGAGGTAAGGCAATGAGGTCTTTTTGCCCGGTTATTTTTAATGCGGTAAAATAGGCACACACGGTCTACCGTGACTACTCTTAAGTGCCCAGTTCCTAACAGGGAGCCGCCAGGCAGAACGCCTTCCTCCCGCAAAACTGCACCTTCGTCCCCAAACCTCTAACTCTCCATCCCCGCCCGCCGCCGCACCACCGTCGGCTTCTCTGTGCTTTGGGGGGGGGGGGGGGCACCCAGCATTCGTTCCTCGGGCTTCGTTCACGGAGCAAAGCGGCCAGTGCCCTCCAAGTCCATGCACACGCGGCAGGTGTCAGAGTCCCCTCCTGGCTAGGACCGTGCGGACCGCACTCCGCTGGCCATCGCCCGCCCACGGACACTTGAGCGACTGGGAATGACGCTGCTGGGAACGGGGTGGCCCCGCCCCTGCCCCGCCCCTGCGTTCAATTCCTTTGGGGCCACGCCTGGACGTGCAGTTGCTGGATCGTTTTTGTTCTGTATTGGATTTTCCAGGGACCGTCCACGCTCTTTTCCTCAGCGGGGGCTTGCTTACGTGCCCGCCCAAGACGCACAGGCTTCTGGTATCCCTCGTCCTCACCGGCACTCGGTATTTTCTGGGGTTTTTTTGAAAGTTGTCATCCTACTGAGTGCAAGGTGGCATATCATTGTAGGGGAGGGTTTTTTTTTTAAGACCTTTTATTTATTCATTTGAGAGAGAGAGCACAAGCAAGAGCACAAGGGAGCGGGAGGGTCAGAGGCAGAGGGAGAAGCAGGCCTCCCGCCGAGCAGGGAGCCCGATGCGGGGCTCCATCCCGGGTCTCCGGGACCATGACCTGAGCCCAAGGCAGTCGCTCAACCAACTGAGCCCCCCAGGCGCCCCAAGAAATCACTATTAACAGCAAGATTCTCAGCAGATCTTAAAGTGATAGCTAAATTCATGCAGTATTTCTGAAGTCCTTCCTTCCAATTTGTTGACTCTGGACATTATTTCAGAAATACCAAAATCTTCTTCAGTTTATTCGACTCTCTTGTCAACCACGATCATGTGCTCGCCTAAACTGACGGTAACTAATCTACAGAATTGGTTATCTTTATGTGGATCATCTGCTTCCAGCCTTGTGAAAATGTTTTCATTTCCTTGTTCTGATTTCCTTACATTTTTTAGAATGTTATTTTATTACTTAGTTCACAGATGGCTGGTGTTTTTTGTTTGTTTGTTCTTTTTCTTTGGAGAAAAGCTGTTTTCGCTCTAATTAAAAAGAAAAAGGCTTAATTTTTTAAAACATTAAAAAACATTTTTAAAATGTTAAAAAGTAGTCAACCTGGTTTTTCTTCTTTATTGACAAGTCTTCCTAATATTATCGATAGCGACAGATGCACCGACGGCCCGCGGCACAGTAAGCCACTCACTCTGCTCTGAAGACCACGGTCCCCCCTCGTCCGAGGATGTCCCGCTATGTCACTTAATTCTTCTGTGCAGCTGGAATCCTGGGAAAATTAAATCTGATTGTTTTAACAGCATCTAGTTGACATTCCTTTCGTGTTTCTGAGGGTGATTATAAGGCCAGATACGATACATGTCTCATCAAGGGTTTCCGTCTTTGGGCAGATGCAGAAAATATCAGATAGAACCCTGGAATTACCCCAAAGCATGTCATCGCTGCTGGAGTCCTCAAAGCCACGTGTAACAAACTTGGACTCTGTGCCATGGCCGGACAAAGAAGGCTTCTGGGTTTCTGGCCAAAATTTGGGCTTGTTTACCTTTTCTTCTCTGCATTGTGATAGTATCACTATTAGAGTTTTCCCTTGGTGATTTTTAAAGTATTAAATGAGGGTAAAATTGCCTCATTTGATTTTTTAAAAATTTAATGGAATCTTCTTAAGTAAAATGATTCACAAGCCCCCTGTTCGTCGCCAGTGCTCAGGAGTGTAAGCCCCTTCACCGTCCCATCTAGCCCAGCGCCCACGGGAACAGAAGAGTCGTATGAGCGCTCAGGATTGCAAAACTGCCTTTCAGAGTCCCCGTGAGACTGTAACAGAGGTTCTGTGATTTCTGAGGGCCTCTGGAAACAGTCACAAATAGAAATATAAAGACAAACAAGAGAAGCAGCACCATGTGGAAGCAGTATGACAGGATCTGAGCATCGATGACGGTCACTGCACTGGAGAGAGGGGCCATGACAGATGCACTGACCTGTCTTTGACATCAGCCGAAGCACTTTCAATGGGGAGCATGACGGATAAAAGAAGATGGGG
Organism: Spilogale gracilis; assembly: GCA_004023965.1. Lineage (NCBI taxonomy): Eukaryota > Metazoa > Chordata > Mammalia > Carnivora > Mephitidae > Spilogale > Spilogale gracilis. The sequence goes on from PITA01013944.1 coordinate 5,397, forward strand.
CGTCTCCCTTCACCTGGAGTGTGGACGTGAAAGTCTTTCACTCCCATAGTACAACGAAAAAAACAGGAAAAAGATTATTATGCTTTTCTATGCGGTCACTAGGCCAATACAGAAATTTGGATGAACTGAATTCCTGAGAAAGACAAGCTCTTGGGGCGCCTGGGTGGCTCAGTTGGTTAAGCGACTGCCTTCAGCTCAGGTCATGATCCCGGAGACCCGGGATAGAGCCCCACATCAGGCTCCCTGCTTGACGGGAAGCCTGCTTCTCCCTCTCTCACTCCCCCCTGCTTGTGTTCCCTCTCTGGCTGTGTTTCTCTCTGTCAAATAAATAAATCTTAAAAAAAAAAAAAGAAAGAAAGACAAGCTCTTCATAGAGAACAGAATGTGGTAGCAACGTCCATGCCTGACACGGAAGTCTGGTTCCCAAACCGGTGGAAGGAGGAGCAGAGAGGAGGAGAAGCAAACAGTCTTAGATGATATGTAAGCCCTATTAAGCTACTTTCTCCCACCCAGACTCAAATTTTGCAAAGAAAGTGACAAAATAGAGTGGAAAACAAAGTGAAATCACTTATTCCTCCACATTCCGGAAGCGCTGAGACCTCAGGCTACACCACGATTAAATCTAAAGGGAACTAAACATGAATCTGGCTCATGGACCAAACTCGGACAAGATCAGAAAGGTGCAGTGGAATAGAGGTAGAGGGCTAGGCTGAACACATGTGAGCTCCATAGCATTAAAGCCGTGTCCCTGATCCAGGGTCAGAGGGACTCTTGGAGGAATCTGAATGGTAAGCCCGTTATTCAAACTTAAAAAATGACTTACATTTTGGGGGAAATAAGAACAAAATAAAAATAAAATATTGTGTAAGAGTTTCCACTGCTCATTTACACACAATGTCTGGAATGAGATAAAAAATTATAAGACATGTGGGGGCACCTGGGTGGCTCAGGTGGTTTAGTGTCTGACTCTTGATTTTGACTCAGGTCATGGTCTTAAGGTTGTGAGATCAGACCCTGCATTGGGGGTCCACGCTCAGTGGAGTGTCTTCTGGAGACTCTCTCCCTTTGCCCCTCCCCCTGCTCGCACATGCATTCTCTCTCTCTCTCTAATGGATAAATCTTTTTTTTTTTTTAAAGATTTTATTTATTTGACAGACAGAAACACAGCTAAAGAGGGAACACAAGCAGGGGGAGTGAGAGAGGGAGAAGCAGGCTTCCCACTGAGCAGGGAGCCCGATGTGGGACTCGATCCCGGGTCTCCGGGATCATCACCCGAGCCAAAGGCAGTCGCTTAACCAACTGAGCCACCCAGGCGCCCTCTAATAGGTAAATCTTTAAAAAAAAAAAAAAAGTACAAGACATGTGAAGAAGCAGAAAAATTTGACCTGTGTCAAGAGAAAACACAATCAAAAGATGTAGACCTTAGATGTCCATTAATTGAAATTAGCAGATACATAATGTGAAAAATAATATGAATATGTAGAAGAATTTGCAGCTAAGAGGATGGGCTATTTTGGAAGAAGCAATGGGCTGGATAAAGAGATGGGCTATTTTGGAAGATAAATAGGAACTCCAAAATTTCAAAGAAGTTCAAGAAATGAACATTTCTCTCAAATTTTATTTTTAAAAATCAGTACATAGACCCCCAAATTCAACAAACCCTAAGTACGATAAATACAAAGAAAACACACTGAGTCACAAATTGTTGAAAACAAAAATCAATATCTTAGAAGCATCTAGAGGGAAAAGGATACGTTATATACTTTAGTGCAATAATAAAAATGGCTGGGTTTTTAATCAGAAAAAAAACGCAGAACCAAAGACAAAAGAACAACATTTTTAAAGGACTGGGAAGAAAAACTGTGAACTGTGAATTCTACATCCATTGAAAATATACTTGAAGAGGAAAGGCAAATAAAGGTAATTACAGATAAACAAAAGCTTGTTGAATCCATTGCTAGTATATGCGTGCTGCAAGAAATGCCAAAAGAACTTGTCTAAGCCTAAGGGAAATGACACCAGATGGAAACTTGGATCTACACCAAGGAATGAAGAGCAACAGAAATGGTGAATATGGAAGACTACACTTCTATTTTCTTCATTTCTTTAAAGACAGTTGAACGTTTTTGTAAAGATTTTATTTATTTATTTGACAGAGAGAAACACAGCTAGAGAAAGAACCAAGCAGGGGGAGTGAGAGAGGGAGAAGCAGGCTTCCCGCCGAGCAGGGAGCCCGATGTGGGACTCAATGCTGGGACTCCCAGGATCATGACCTGAGCCCAAGGCAGTCGCCCAACCGACTGAGCCACCCCGGCGCCCCAAGACAGTTGAACATTTTTAAAGATTTATGTATCTGAGAGAGAGAGTGACCAATGGGGAGGGGCAGAGGGGGAGGGAGAGAGAGTCTTAAGCAGACTCTGCACCGAGCATGGAACCAGACTTGAGGCTTGATCTCATGACCCTGAGATCACGACCCCAGCTGAAACCAAAAGTTTCACATTTGACTGTACCACCCAGGAGCCCAAGACAGCTGGGCAATTAGGCAAATATAATAACAAGGTAGTCTACTTGTATTCTTATGAGTAAATTATAATTTCCATTTGGAAAGGAAATGGAATCATATGTTGAAAGGTCTTTACACATGAAGTAGTATAATGCGATTTCAGAGTATTTTGAGGTAAATGAAATATATTGGAATCCCCAGAACAAACTCTAGAAAATAGTAAAAAGGTATTTTTTTAGAGGAGATAAAATTTTTAAATCTTAAAATGAGTTAATCCAAAAGAAAGAGGGAAAGAAGGAACGAGAGAGCAAAGAACAAACAGGACAAATAGAAAACAAGAGCAAGAATATAGGTGGGTGCGGGCGCCGGGGGCTCAGGGGGTCAGAGCCTCTGCCTGCGCTCAGGTCGTAATCTCAGGGTCCTGGGATCGAGGCTGCGTCGGGCTCTCTGCTCGGCAGGGAGCCTGCTTCCTCCTCTCTCTCTGCCTGCCTCTCTGCCTGCTTGTGATCTCTCTGTCAAATAAATAAATAAAATCTTTAAAAAAAGAATATAGGTAGATATAGACCTAACTATATCATATATATATATTTTTTTATTTAATTGACAGAGAGAGACACAGTGAGAGAGGGAACACAAGCTGGGGGAGTGAGACAGGGAGAAGCAGGGGCAGGGAGCCCAGTGTGGGGCTCGATCCCAGGACCCTGGGACCGGGAACTGAGGCAAACGTAGATGCCTAACCAACTGAGTCACACAGGTGCCCCTTATCAATTATTACATTAAGTATAAATGGGCTAAACACCCAAATTAAAAGGCAGAGCATGTCAGGCAGGACTTTTTTTAAAAAACCTTGTTATATTCTGTTTAACAAAGGCACATTTAAATATAAAAACACTTTTATATTGGAAGTAAAAGGATAGAAAAAGAAATACCATGGGGGAAAAATGAACTTAAAAAAGCTGGATTGACTGTATCTTCAAATATTTGAAGCAAAAATTATGAGAACTAAAAGGATACAAATAATAATAGACAAAAGCACACTTCGAGTTAAATGTTTACAGTTTTCTAGAGTTGATGAGAAAATCAGACAAAATAACCAATAAGGAAATAAAAGATTTGAACATCATCAATCTAACCTAATTAACATGAGTAGAAGAGCACACCCATCAGCTACAAAATTCAGATTCTGTTCACATGGAGCACGTACCCAGAGAACAGACCCTGAGCCATGAAGTAAATCTTATTAATTTTAAAGGATTGAAGTTGGACAGTATATGTTATCTATCAACAACAGAAATCAATAACGATATCCAGAAAACCACTCAACTTTTGACAAGTAACATGCTTCTAAATAAGTCCCAGGTCAAATCACAGGGGGAACTAGAAAAATGTTTTAATTGAATAGTAATGAAAATACAATAGATTGAAATTTGTGGCATATAGATACAGTGTGATGGAAACAAATTTATAATTTTAAATGCTTATATTAGAAAAGATGGTTTAAAATGAATGGTCTAACCTGCCACATTAAGAAGGCAGCAAATACAGAGCAAATTAAATAGGAGGAGGAAAATAATCAAAGAGTGGAAATTAACAAAATAGAGAAGAGGCAAACCACAGTAAAAAAACTGAGAGGTAAACGCTGGTTTTTGAAAAAAATCAATGAAATTTACCATCCCCTAGTAAGACCAACGAAAAGGAGAGGGAAGACAGAAATTACCAATATCAGGAGTATCATTACAGAGATGACAGATATTTAGGACATTAAGAAAACAGTATGAGTAACTTTGTGACAACAGATTTGACAACACATACAATGGAAAAATTTCTTCAAGAACACAACAAAATTACACAAGAGCAAAGAAGAAGTTTAGCCCTATATTGGTTTAAAAAATTAAATAATTAAGAACTTTAAGGGGAAAGTGCTGATGTCTACGACTTAAGTTAGGATGCCTCAGAAAATAAGATAGACTGATGGCTAGAGAGAAGGATATTTGATTAGGAACACAGAATTACATGTTGATCTAGGAAATGGAAATGACTGTCATTAACCAATTCTGTATTTTTTCTAAATGGTTTAAACTTTTCATAATAAAATTTTAGGTAAAAAGCCAACATTTTCCATAAAGAAATTAACCCATGAGTAAACTGCCAGGACTGTATGGTGTTGGAGTGAGTAAAACCATTTAAGAAGGAAACACCATCCTTACACGCTTTTTTCAGAAAACAGAAAGATGGTCTACTTTAATGATTTAATGAGACCTGAATAACGCTGATGCCAAAACCTGACAAGGACGCCATGAGAAAAAGAAATCATAGACTCATGCCCTCATTAACATGAACACAACAATCCTTGGCAAATCATTACTAAATTGAATAACACACCCAAACAAGTATCATTTATCCCAGGAATGCAAAGTTGACTTAACATTTAAAAAGCAATTTTGGGGGCCCCTGGGTGGCTCAGTTGGCTGAGCAGCTGACCCTTGATTTCAGCTCAGGTCACGGTCTCCGGGTCATGAGTTCAAACCCCACCTTGGACTCCATGGTCAGTGCAGAGTCTGCTTGAGATTCACTTTCTCCCTCTGCCTCTGCCCCACCACCCATTCTCTCTTTCTCTCAAATAAATAAAATAAAATGCAATTGCTCTTTGTTATTCATAACATCAAGAAAATAAAGGACTAAAATCTTGTGATTGTCTCAGTAAATGCTGAGAGAGCATTTGTGAAAATTCAGCACTCGTTTATGATTAAAAATTCTGAATGAACAAATTAAAAATAGGTACGTCCTCAATTTGATAGGTGGCATCTGTGAGAAGCCTACAGTAACATGCTATTCAGTGGGGAAACTGAGTCTTTTCCCATAAGATCAAGAACGTGGCAATGATGGGACTCTCCTAGCTTCTTTTAACGTGGTCCTGGAGGTCGTAGCCAGAGAAATAAAACACCAAAAAAGAAATAAAAGACATACAAATGAAGAGCAAGAAGTAAATGCATTATTTGGAGAACACGACTGTGATCCTAGAAAGCCCTAAAGAATTTATTTAAAAAGCTTTCAGACTAATAAGTGAGTTTTACGAGTTGTGGGTTTCAGATAGAAACACCAACTATGGATAGAAACAGGAATAAATGGGCACCTGGGTGGCTCAGTGGGTTAAAGCCTCTGCCTTCGGCTCAGGTTGTGATCTCAGGGTCCTGGGATCGAGGCCCGCATCGGGCTCTCTGCTCAGCAGGGAGCCTGCTTCCCCCTCTCTCTCTGCCTGCCGCTCTGCCTACTTGTGATCTCTCTGTGTGTGTCAAATAAATAAATAAAATATTTTTTAAAAAACCCTCAATTTAAAAAAAAAAGAAAAAGAAACAGGAATAAATTTAACAAAGGATGTACCAGACTTCACCAAAGGGAGAGAAACGCCATGTTCATAAATTGCAGGACTCAGTATTCATTGGTAACCTGTTGATTCTCTTCGAGTTTATCTATAGATTCAATGCCATCTCAATAAAAATTTCAGCAGGTTTTTTTTGGGGGGTGCAAACTGACATGCTGGTTTAACACCTGCATGCACAAGTAAGAGATCTGGGATAACCAAAGCAATTTTGGAAAAGAGCCGAGTTCGAAGATTTGTACTTCCTGACCTCAGATCGTCTATAAAGGAAAGTAGTCTACGGTCAGCGTCGCGAAGGCCGCCCAGGGGTGCGGACCAGTGAAACTGAGTGTAGAAAGAGACCCGCCCTGTTCAGGGAAGTGATTTCTGATGTGGCCCCAGGGAAACTCAATGAGGGAAAGGCTGGCAGCGAGCCTTGGGCTGACGGGGTGACCGCAGGCGGGATAGTGGGCTTGCTACCTGATTCACACCACACGCGGCACTGAGGCTGAGATGGGTGGGAGGCACACTCGCAACCACAGCCCGTAGGAGCCACAGCCCGTAGGAGCCACAACCCGTAGAAGCCACAGCCCGTAGGAGCCACAGCCCGTAGGAACCGGGGCAGAACACGCCTTCCTGATCTCAGGATCCGGGAAGCTCTAGCCACAAGAGAACACTGAACGAGGTACTTTTGATTTTATTTAAAGCAAAATCTCCACACCGAAAGACACCATTAGTGTCCCCTTCCCACTGCGGTGCCGTCCCAAGGTCTGGACAGACTCCCCAGCCCGCCCACGGCACACGGAAAACCAGACAAAATGTGTCGAAGGACGTTTTTTGGACATGGGACCGTGCTTCTGAGACAAGACAGGAGGCCAGGGAGCCTTGGGAGCCTCTCTGCCTGGGGCCAGCGCAGCCTCAGGGTGTGGGGGGACATCCCAGGCATGCAGCCTGCTCAGAGGAAGGCTTCTGTGGGCACAGGTGTGGGAGCCAGGGGCGGGAGGGCTTTGGCTCCCCAAGAAGGGGGTTGGGGGGACAGAGCTCAGACCCAAGCAGCAGGCTGGGGTGGAGCTGACCCGGGCCAGGCTCTCTCTCCAGGGGGCTGGAGATGGAGGAGTCCCACGGCCTCCGAATGTCCCTGCCTCCCCTCAGCTGGGGCCTGGCCCCCCACCCTGCTCCTCCCGGAGGCCAGAGCCCCACGGGCTCCTGCATCCCGGCTCGGCACCGCGCTACTATTCTTGGCTGTAACCTAAGCCAGCTGCCCATTAAAATTCCATGAGTTTCGACGGCTTGAGCTGCAGTTGATATTTCTAATTATTGTGAAATTAAAATTGTCCCTGCGCTTTAAGGATGACTGCCAGCAACGGCAGCTGGCGCCCCGCAGCCCTGCGCTGTTCCCAGGCAGGGCTTGGAAGGTCTCTGGAAAGTTCTCTGAACAGGAAAAGACAAAGGCCGGTAAGAAAACGAGGGACGAGAGGGTCAGGCACATAGTTGGAGTCTGAATTTCCATGTTCCGGGCTCCCGGGACCAGGGCCCCGCCAGCGGGCAGGCTGCTCCCAGCCCAGCGGCCAGCCTGAGCCGAGGAGGCCCTCCGGGCAAGCGTGGACGAGACCCGGGGTTCATTCAGACGCTGACCCTGGGTGTTAAGGAACCCAGACGGGTGCAACAGTGCAGGGGGGTCTGGTGCGGGCAGACGGAGGCGTGCTCGAGGGCATTGGGGGCAGTGACGTGAGGCAGCCAGAGCAGGAGGACGGCACGTCTGGGAGCCTAGGCCGCCCCCCACACTGCTCCCCGGACAGGCGGGGGCCAGCACTGCCCTCTGCCCTCCTCTGGAACAAGGCCTTGGGGGGTGCTGGCTGCTGACCACAGCCTTAGCACCCAGCCCGAGGCCCCTGGGCTTCTCCAGGGCTCCCCCGACACCCGCTGGCCCGCCTGCCTCCCTTCTGCCTCGGTTCCATGTACACAGGGTGTGGGGGACACCGGCCATCAGGTCCTGCACATTCCCGGCCCCTCTTCCTCTTCCTCAAGCACCCCTCGGAGCCCCTGGGAGGTCCAGGGAAGACCAGGCTGCCTCCCAGTACGTCCGCATCGCCGCGGCCCCGCAGGCGGGCACGTGGGTCTCGCAGCACCTCCACACTGGTGGCTTGCTCCTTGAGGGCAGGACGGGGCCCCTGGAGGTCAGCTGCACAGCCGCTGCCTGGCACAGCTTTGAGTCCGAGCCCCGGGTGCGTCTTAGAGCGCAGCCGTGATTCCAGGGGCAGCCCCGCAGAGCTCCAGGAGGAGCCCGGGGCCGCCCTCTCTTAGACGCCCTCCTCTGGCCTCGCGGGAACAGGGGCTGGAGGCTGAGACCCAGGAGCAGGGCCCGGGGTCAGATCCGCCAGCCCGGTGTAGTGAAGCCTCCAGAAAACCCCAAGAGTCCGCATGGTGAGCATCGGGGCCCGTGACTCTGGAGGAGCAGGGGTGGGAGGGTGTGTGCCTGGACAACCTCTCTCCCATCTGGCTGCTCTGAGCGACACCCTTTTATCACGAACCAGTGACCCAACCCACCCACAGTCCTGCCAACCCTATAGCCCAGCCACCCCGCAGCCATGCCCAGCCAAGCCCTGCCCCCCAGCCCTGCCCCCCCAGCCCTATCCACCCCCCAGCCCGGACCACCAGCAGCCATGACAACCCCATGTCCCTGCCGACCCCCAGCCCTGACCCCCAGCCCTGCCCGCCCATAGCCCTGACCCACAGGGTTGATCATCCACAGCCCTGCCCACACAAGTCCTGACTCACAGCACTGACCCAGGGCCCTGCCCACCCACCTGCAGCCTTTAGAGCCCCATGATGTCTCCATCACTCCACCTCCCAAGCATCACTCAAAGCTCACCTTGGACCCCATCTACCCTGGAACTGCGCAGGGAAGGATCCTGGGAAACACGGCTCCCAGCATAGACAGCATGGACAGAACACTCCAGAACACACAGCGTCAGAAATCCACCTCGGGCCCTGCAAGGGGCCTGCGGCCGAAGACGGAGGGCAGGCCCTCGGAGAGGTGCCCCTACCTGCTCATGGGGGCAGAGGTGGCCTGGGGTGGGCTGGGGAGGAAGTCTAGCCGTCTGGGGTGCGTGGGGCTGCAGGGCCCCCTCCCCCAGCCGGGCCCCCAGCCTGTGCACACGGGCTAATGCCTGGGGAGCGTCTGTGTCTTGCCTCCCACAGGCCCCGCCATCTAGCGCTCTTCTCAAGAGTTTTGAAGGCTCTTTGTCATACGCCGTTTTAGAACTTTTGTTAATCGAATTAGGCCACTTTATCGTTTTACGATTTGTCTCATCAGAGAGGTCTTGGACCCAACGTCTTGTCTTATGTTCTTCCAAAATTTCTTCTAGAAGTCTTCCACTTTTGACATTCCCACCTGTGACCTGAGACGGTACTTGCAGACCCTTGTCAGCGGCAGACCAGCACCCTGGGCTCTCCGCCCCGACGTCTGTCGGATCCCACGCCCGGGGAGCTGGCCTGCTCCGGAGGTCTCCCCTCTAGCGCCAGTCTCTCCTCGAGGCAAGTCCTCGCAGGGGCCCTGAGTGCTTGCTTTTATCTATGAAAAAATGAAATTCAGCTGGGTGGTTTGAAGGTCTCCTTTGCTTCATGAACCAGACAGTGTCTTGTCTTAGAAAAGGGTCCAAGCAGATGCACAGAATGGGAGCCATCTACAGGCAGAATTGGGGAGACAGGAAAGAATGTTTTGTGTCAGACAAGACCCCTCCCAGGGATATCTCCCCTTCAGGAACGTCCTCCCCACCGACGGACGTCCTCCCAAGAAAGGTCCTACTCCAGGAACATCTCAGCCCCCCGGGACATCCCCCCCCAGGGACATCCCCCCCAGGGACATCCTTCCCCACCTGAGGATTTCCCCTCCTCCAGGGGCGTGACATCGCACCTTCTGTCCCAGTGTCCCTTGTTCACTCTGATTCGAGGAGTCCTCTCCAGGTGCATAAGCACTTCACAGCCGGGGGTGTTACGAATGGGAGTTTTCCTGTTTCTAACCAGTATCAATAATACCGGAACAAGGAATCCTATGTATGAACTATATATACTTCTCTCTTACCTGTCTAGTGGGTTTGTTACTGGGTTTACGATCATGCTGTTAGCAAAAACAGATAATCGTTGCCTCTCCTTTTCCAATATTTGCACCGTGATTTTGTCCTTGGCTGATGCCGACTCCCAGTTACAGTCCTACTGGGTGTGGCGGTCACTCGCTCGCCGCTGGGCGGGGTGTGCGCGTCATCTGTGTCGCTTTCCCAGCAAGTGCTGCTGGGCTGGGGCTTTCCCCGGGACCCTGTGCGCGTGGCAGACGTGGGCGCTCCCCGCAACCCAGCGCATGCGGCAGTCTGCTGGAGGTTCTCCTCTGCAAAGGCCCCGCTTTTCTCAAAGAAGCCTTACTTGGTTGTGGTATTTTATGTTTGCTTTTATTTTATTTAGAATTTTCACTTTATTTTCCTGTTCTGTAGTTTGGTTTTTTTGTTTGTTTGTTTGTTTTTAAGAATCAGGCTGGTTTTAAGGCCTTGGTTGGTCTGGACACGAACGGGGCATTTTTATCTCTTTTAGGCTTTGGCTTCGTTCAGAGAGCGTCTTGGGAAGGCATTCTGACAATCCCTACTCTTTTGATCCTGCGATCTCACACATAGGAACTGACTGCATAAAAGTACGAGCTAGTTACAAGTCACATAGAAGAAAAAGCTAAATAAAAAACGGGCAGAGGAACTGAACGGACGTTCTTGCAAAGAAGACACAGAGAGGGCCCCAGGCAAAGAGGCTCAGCACCGCTCACGCCCAGGAGTGCCGGCCAGCACCTCAGCCCGTTGGGACGGCTCCCGCTGAAAAGGCCAGAAGGAACCGGCGTCGGCGAGGACGTGGGGAAGGGGGGCACCTGGGCCCGCGCACCCACCGCCACATGACAGCCTGGGGAGTCGAGGGCCCGGAGGCAGCACGTCGGGCACCAGGTGTCCCCGGAGGAGAGGAGGAGGGGGATGCTGCTCCCCGGGACTGAGGGTCGGTGGGGGGTGGGGGCGCGCGCCGGCGTGGGAACAGACTTGCCGCTTCGCTGATGGTTAAAACGGTAGATTGTATGTCGTGTGTCTTTTACTACATTTAAAAATTATGTGGAAATGCTCAGGACTCAAACTATCCAAACGATGTGTAAAAACAGTCAGAAGCTTGGAGGACGTACGGGGTCAGATTTCCAGACTGACCGTAGCTACGACACTTACGTCCCGACACGGAGACAGAAACCATCACTCACGGACAGAATGCAGACTGTGGATGGAGACACATACGTTAGGGGGCAATTTATTGATTGATTTTTAAAGTTTATTTTTTAGTAATCTCTCCGCCCAGTGTGGGGCTCGAACTCAGGCCCCGGGGGTCAAGAGTCACCGCTCCACCCACCGAGCCAGCCGGGCGTCCCTGGGCAACTTGGCTTTTTTTAAGGGAGATTCCAGAGCCATTCGGGAGTGGAGGGCCAGCCTTGTCCGCGGGCGCCGCTGAACATGACCTGGGGACCTTCCCGCCCAGCTCTGGGCTCCCCTGGAGCTGGCTCCTCAGGTTTTAGGAACACCTGCTAGCGAGCACAGCGCCCACAGCGACAGCCCAGCGCCAGCCCTGAGAGCCCCGTGGGGTCTGTCCATCAGCAGGGGGGCGGCCACATGGCGACCCCCGGGAAGGCATCCGTGACCCTAATCACGGTGGCACAGAAGCTGGGTGCGCAGACACGCGCATGTGCCCGGCAGCTCCTCCCCCGACCGCGACACGCACGCACATCAGGGTCATCAGGAGGGGCTCGCCGCAGACCAGGGGTCCCCGGGTCGCCTGAGAGCCCGAAAGCCCCACACCAAAGGCTGTTTCCCAAAGGAGCAGCTCCCGGACCGCAGGGTGCCCTCCGCCCGTCCTGCTGAGGACGGGCCAGCACATCCTCCTGCCCCGGGCCACTCGCAGCCGTGGTCAGGACGTCCACGGGACGCTCCAGGGAGTGGCTGTGGCCCTGGGGGCCGCCAAAGTCCCCCTGGGGAGATGGTCTCTGCATTTTCTCCCCCTCCTTTCCCCTGCCCTGACCAGTGCAGAGTCACTACCGTGGAGGGACTGGACGCGGCGGGGGTCCCTGAAGACCAGCAGGGCACAGAGCAGTGACGCCGCCTTGGAAGGCAGCGGTGATGCTGACCTAGTTCCCTACAAAGTTCCCGGGGGGGGCGCTGCTCCCAGGGGGCCCATGGGCCTGCACCAGTAAACACCCCTCATGTCAGACGGTGGCTGCAAACGGTGTCCCCCTTGGCTGAGCTGAAGCGTCCCCACTGCTCTCAAAGATGCACCTGTCTCGTGCCGGGATCCACACTCCTGGAAGGAAAGGCGACTCCGGGGCCATTCAGGGGATGGGCCCGCGTGCGGTGCGAGTGTCTGTGCTCGGAGTCCAGCCGACGGGGCAGCACAGAGCCCGCCAGCGCGGGGACTCCTGCTGGACCCCAGGAAGCTCTCGTCGGACAGTGGGACACGCTTTTCACCTGAAGTGACTCCGGCGCCTCTTGGAAATGGACAGCTGTCCCCGTGGGGAGAAGAGCTCACATGGTCGTGGTGACCAGTGCCAAAATCCCGGCTTTCGTGCTGAGATCAGAAGGAAGAGAGCTGCCTCCATGGCCCCCAGCCTGACCACCTGCCCCAGGGACGGCTCCACTGGCGAGGGGGCTGGGAGAGCGACAAGAGCGCATTTCTGCGGGCATCTGCCGCGCTGTGGGCACAGAGATGGGTCTGCCCCGGGGCAGCGGGAGGTTGCACGCGCCCAGGGCATGGCAGAGCTCCCCGGGGTGCCACACGGGCTAAGTCCCAGCAGCGACCGGCCTGCGTGGCGGGGGATCGTCTCGGAGGCGTGTGCAGAGCGACCTACAAGCATCGGTAAAAGATCCCCTTCTTTTCCAGATGCCTATCTGTGCAGTGCGGGATCTCCGCAGACGCTCGCCTGTCCCGCGGCAGACGGAGTCCAGAGCCACTCAGGGCTGCCCCTCGGGGCGTCCCGCTGGACTTCTCTCAGGTCAGAAGGCATGTAACACGATGCCCCTCTTCTCAGGAAAACCTTTTGTTTGGGAAAATGTACGTTTCATGCAGTTGTCACTGATGTCAACATAATGGGTTTCTTCTTATTTTGAAATGAGTACAATTTCTAAGTCTTGGGTTTAATTTCTCCTACGGTCATCTGTCGGGCCTTAGTGTTGGTAGTGAGGACCACAGAAACACAAGCGGTGACTCTTCAGCCTCCCCTAGAGTGTGCAGCGGCCCTGCAAACGCCAAGCCCCCTCCCCGGGCGCCGACCAGCGGCCAGTGCGTCGGGGATGAAGCCCCATCAGCTCGCGACAGGTCCACCGCCCCTCGCAGAGTCTGCGCTTCTGTCTCCTGCTGTCTTTCCAGCTCAAACACATGGCACACGGGCCGCGGGGGTGTGTGATGGCACGTCCCGCCTTAGCCTACCTTTCCCGGGGCCGCGTGAAGCCCAGCAGGTGTCCTTCCGACCTTCGGCCTGAGACTCACTGCCCCATTCCTGTTTCAAAGCTTACACTTTCCTCAGGGGTGCCTGGGGGTCTCATCAGTTAAGCACCTGACTCTCGATCTCAGCTCAGGTCATGATCTCAGGGTCATGAGTTCGAGCCCCATGTTGGGATCTGGGCTGGGTGTAGGGCCACTTAAAACAAAAACAGAAACAAAAAACTTTCTTCCATTTCAAAACAAAAACCCACAATGTTATTGAGAACATTGTTGGAATTACATTAATAAAATGAAGACACTTTAATTGGGAGCGTTTAGGGGTATGTGGTTTCTACACAACCCAGGGATTGTTTTAGATTTTACAATAAAACCACAGTTTCCTTCGTGTCGACCCTGGACCGATCTGGTCAAACCCGTTCATAGATTCCCCGCGGTTCTCAATCATGACTGTGAACGGGACATTCCATTCCCATAATCCTCACGTTCAGGGCGCTTTAAAGAGCTCTTGGTCTTTTGTCTATTTGCTTTCTGGGAATATAAAAATATCATCCGAAAATAAAGGTAATTTTCATCTCTTTTATCCCTCTTGTTTTGTTTGTCTTAATGCATCAGCTAAAAATGCCGATGTTACATAATAATAAAGGTGAAAGGGAGCGCGCGAGCCTGGTTCCCGATCTCCGTTTTTGGTACTAACAGTTGTCTTGCTGGAATCTTATCACACAGCTCAGTCTTTGCGGACACAGCCACGCCCCCCCTTAACGGGCCGGTAAGCACAGAAGAAATCAGAGGCCCGTGGCAGGTCCGTGGCTCATGGAGGCTGCGATGCGGGCGGCTGCACGGCGACCTCGGGCCGACCGCCCCGGGTCTGCTCCAGGCCTGCGGAGCGCGTGGCAGCACCGATTTGGTGGGACGTGGAGAGAGCGAGCACTGACCCCACGCTCAGCGAGATAGCTGGGGAAATAAAACAGTGCCAACAGCCCCTAAGTGCAAAGGCAGAAATGCTACGAAACATGCTGGGCCTCCGGCAGCTGGGGGAACACTGGGGCGCCACGGCCAAGGCCCAGGAGCGCCAGGACGGTCCCTGGGAGCCACAGTCCATCACCACCTCGCCACCCTCGGGCACGACCGGGACCTCTTGTCTCAGAGGCTGCTGGGTTCCCGTGCCTGGAACCAGCCTGCAGCGCCCCGGCGGTCTCCCCGGCGCTGGGGTGCTGGGGCTTGTCCCGTGCCCGCCTCCCCAGCACGGGCTCAGGGACGTGCTGCGAGCCGACCGGCCCTGGTGGGAGCACCGCCTGTGTCGGCAGAAATCGGCCAGTTCACACTTTGGCACAAGCGCCTCTCACGCCTTCACGGCAGCAGTGCCTTCGGTCCCAGAGCAGCGTGGTTGGAGTCCGGCACGTGCGCTGGGGACGGCCCCGAAGTGGCCGAGCTGACGGGCTGTCCTGCCTCCAGGGCTCCATGGCCGCCCAGCCTCTCGGCACCCTGCAGACGAGCGGGCTGCTGTCACACCAGGATGGCCGGCATGACCTCCTGGCAGACCTCGGCCTTCACCCAGAAGGCTCTTTCCTGGACTGAAAATCCAATGTCCTCTGCCGTGTCGCCTCTGAACCCTGCTGTGTGGGCAGCAACGTGCTGGTCCCAGGCGGGGAGCCTGCCGGCCCTGGCAGCCAGGGACCAAAACCCCAGGGGCCGACGAGACTTAGGAGGAAGTCAGCAGAGAAGTATCTGGCAAGGTTTTCCTCCTGGTGACGGGGCAGAGGTGTGGAGGTGAGCTTTACCTCACAGCTCTGAACGCCGCCACCCCCGCTCGTCCCTCTGCCGTGGGGCCGACCCAGAGCAGCTCCCCGCGCCTCCGTGGGCCGGCTGCACCGCCCGGCTGCTCCTGCCGCCTGCGCCCACGGGGCCACTCCTCGCGCAGCGTGGACCGTAGCCTGCTGCCGTGGCATCGCCCTCTTCGCTCGGCTGCCTCCCTGACGGGAGCGTGAGCGTGTGAGGCTGGGTCCCCGTCTATCAGCGTGACCTCCCTGGGCCTAGGAAACCAAATCGGGTGGCGCGTGTGGGCCTTGCTTTGTCAGCGTCCTCGTGGGGAGGCCACGAGAAGAGGCGGCACTCCACGGAGAGGGCCACGGGCTCCCTGGGGTTCGCCCCGGTGTCAGAGGCTTGCTCGGGGAGACCTGCGGACTGCTGCGGCACACAACCGCTGTGTCCCCTGCGGGAGGGCACCTGCTCCCGCCGCAGAGCCGCCATCGGCCTGCTTTCGCTCGCTTCGTCTTTGAAACAGACCCGGTGCGCCCCGGTGAGCTGAGAAAGTGAGCTCTGCTTCCAGGGGGTCCTGAAAAATCACACACTGCCTATCAGAAGCCGTTTCAAGCCCACCAGCAGTGACGGTGTCGGAGGACAGGTGCTAGCAGTTCCTGCGAGGGGCTCGCCCCGGAGCGAGCCTGGAGTCCGCAGCCTCCCTTCGCGGGAGCAGCCCCCGGGGGCCAGCGGGAGGCCACGCGCCCCCCCAGACCCTGGGCCCGGCCTGCGGTGGCTGGTCCGCGTCCTGTCACAGCCTACGCGCTGGACTTGGCGACCATCTTCTCCAGCAGGCTCATCATGCGCTCCTGAAGCTGGAGGCTCTGTACCTGCAGGAGGTTCTGCTGGTCCAGCACGCGGCGCACCTCGCGGCACGTCTCCTCCACGGCGCGGCTCAGCTTGCGCTGCTCCTCCAGCATGGCCTCCAGCAGCCGCAGCTTCTTCCTCCGCAAGTGACAGCTCTGCACCTTGCGCTTCTTCAGCGGCCGCTCATCCGACCTGGAAGGACAGTGCCGCGAGGGGAGGGCAGGCCACAGGGTCAGGGCTCTGCCCGCCTGCCCCGTCCCAATCCCCCACCGCGGGGAGGCCCCGAGGGAAGCGGGGCCCCCTGCAGCCAGTGCCGCCCCGTGGGACCCGAGGCCCTCTGGTGACCTGGTCCCAGGGCCGTCCAGACCCCTGTGCCTGGGGCGGTGGGGTGCACCTTACCACAGGGACACCCCCAAACCCACGGGGCAGGCCCGGTGTGGGACTCCAGGGCAGGGGTCAGTGGCCCTCCTGGGGGAGAGGTGAGGAGGACCGGGTGGGACCGGGCTGGGGCTTCCCCACCGGGGCCAGAGCCTCCGGTGCTTCCCGGGAGGTGAAGGCAGCCAGCGCTGCGGCCGTGCCCATGCTCTCTGCCGCCGGGCAGTGAGCCTCCCTGGTCTAACTGGCCACACCACCAGGCCCCCAAGGCCTCGCCAGTCCCCTCGTCTGGGCCCTGTGCTTTGAAACAGAACGGCGCCCTGGCCAAGCGCGGGGGCAGGAGAGCAGCTCCCATGTGCCAGGCCTGGTGTGGGGCCCGGGGGCAGCTGTGAGTCTGGGAGCCAGGTCAGTCCACGGAAACACCTGGCCATAAACCTCAGGCTTCCAGCTGATTCCATCTGGCTGTCACAAAGGCATTCTCGTTTGGGGTCTTTGCTAAGAGATCCCCTCAGGGAAGGGCACTGGGCCAGCGGAATGGCAGCCCGAGATTTCAGACAGCCCCGGACCCTCCTCCTCTAAGCCCCATGCGACCGACCTACAGGCCAGGGCTGAGGGACGGGCAGCGCCACACTCAAACCTGCTCTCTGCCTTCTCTTCCCCAACCAGCCAACTCCTAGTCCCACTTGAAAGCCGACCCCAATGTCCCCCTGGTTCCCCGGGCCTCCACACCCTGGGCTGTGCCGCCTGTGCGCCTGTGGGGGGGCCTCCCGAGGGCAGGCTCACGCGGCCGCTGCTGGCCAAGCGGGACATGTGTGAAGGACCGCAGAGAGGACAGGCAGGCCCGCTGCTCTCAGCTGAGGAGCACGCTCTGGGGGCTCAGCCCAAGTCGCCTACCGGCCAGCCCTGCCGGGCAGGGAAGAGGAAGAGCCCGGGTCAGGGTCTGCTAGAGGGTAACGGGGAACCCAGGAGCCAGAACCTGGAGGGGGGGTCAAAGGAGGGGGCACTTGGTCTTCCTCTATGTGCCAGCCCCCCCCTTCTCTCTCATGAACTCCCAGCCATCCTGGCACAAAGTGCTGGTTTATCCCTATTTTACGGAAGGAGACTGAGGCCAGAGAGGTCAAGGACTTTCCACAAAGCTAGAAGGTGATGGAGCCAGGA
>PITA01013944.1:22997-55626 GCA_004023965.1 Spilogale gracilis
CTGAGGACCCCTGTCTGAGTCTGAGGACCCCATCTGAGGCCCCCCCGTCTGAGGCCCCCCGTCTGAGTCTGAGGACTCCCGTCTGAGGCCCCCCGTCTGAGGCTCCCCTGTCCCTGGACGCCCTTGCATAACCTCCTAGGCCTTGGCTGCAGGTCGGGGCGGGGAAGGAAGACACACTCTACCTGAACTTAAGGGACAGTAAGCTGGAGGAGCTGTCGGAGCGGTCGTCCTGGAAGCGGCCTTCGTAGGAGCACTGCTTATACGGTAAGTACAGAGGGGTGGACTTAGCAGACGGCGACAGGGACGCCTCGGTCTGGGACGTGGAGGGCCCCGGCTGCTGGCCGTCCGGCAGTTTGCCATCACAGGACTCGGGGACCTTGGCCAGAATCCTATCAATGGCTAGGTAATAGGGCCAGTCGGGCGGGACGGACTCGCTATCTGTCATGCATTTTAATTTCCTGAAACGAGAGACACAAGAGCCAAGGGTGAGAAACGGAGCTGCTCCAGGCCTGTCCTGCCTGGCCCTCGGCGGAGGGGTGTCCGGGGGCACTGGGGCCCCGGGCGACCACTCTTGGCCAGACTGCCTCCCCAGGAAAACTGGCCAGGCTCCAGGGCCAAGGTGACTCGAGACTCGGAAAGCAGTCGGGCTGGGGCCCTACGCCGCAGTGGGCGCTAGGAGCACACACCCCAAACGGGAGTAAGGTCATCTGTGAGCACTGGGGCCCTGGGCTGTGCTGTTCTGTCCCTGTCCTCGCTCTGTAGTTTCTAAACTCCCTTCGAGGAACAGATCCTGCTTTTAAGTTAACCAGCAATAATAAAATATATCATATAAACATAAAAATAAGTTATTATCATAAGTATCGTGTAATGGAAACATAAGACACCAACGTTAAGAAATCTAGTTTTCTAAAGAGGATGCCTGAGAACCAAGAACCCCGGGAGTCCAGAGCACAGGCTTCAGCATGCAACGGATCTGAGCTGTGTCTCCTCTCTACCACTTTGCTGTGTGACCTTGGGCAGGTTCATTAACCTCTCTGAGCCTCCATCTTCACATCGGTAAAATGGGGATAAGCGAAGTCAACACCTCATAAGCTTTAGGGAGAATTTAATAAGACACAAACCAACCGGATAACATTCTTGGCTGAGGGTACCAGGAGGCAGCAGGGCTGGGCCTGACGTCCCCCATTCCTGCTTAGACTCAGGGACCGAGGGTATGTACAGAACGGCTCTGCCCAACGTGGGCTGGGCCCCCACCCAGCCCTGTGTCCTGCCCTTCCCGACAGACAGGCCTTGTCGGTCCCTGGGCCTTGGCTGAATTCTGGGAGCTCAGGGATGGGAGACACGGCTGCAGGAATGTTGGGCAGCCCTGGCCAGCCAGGAAGGAGGCCACAACTAGCGGGGTTGCTGTCTGCCCCATCAGATCCAGCCTTAGTCTGTGGCCCCACGCTCCTCCCAAGTAGGGAGGCCCTCAAGCTACAGAGATCTCTGGGGTAGGATGGCTCCTGCCTCCTGATGCAGAGCTCCTGCCAGCTTGGGCCCTGGTCACACTGGTCACTGGACATACTGAGCAGACCGTCTTAACGAGCTGCCTTCAGCAACAGACCCACCTGGACGGCAAGGGGTGTGTGGCTCAGAGCAGCAGGCCAAGGCCGGCCACGGCAGGAGGTGACCAGGAACCCCATCCACTGAGCAGAAGGCCAGACACAGGCCCGAGGGAAAGGCATGGCTACTCCATCTCCCGACCCCAGGACCATCCATCACCCACCCTGCAGCCCTGCACAGATTCCAGGTGCAGGAAGTGGAGGACTGTGCCTAGGACCACACCCAGCTCTGCCTCGGTTCCCCTCCAGCCCCTCCGGGGGTCCCCTGTGCTTGTTCTGACCACTCAAGCCAGGCCACTCCTTGAAGAAATGAGGGAATGCCTGTCTCTGGCCCAGGAGACCCTGGAAGGGTGTTCCAAGAGACCATGCTCCATGGCACACAGCTACCCCCTTGGGCTTCCTTAGCCTGACAACCTTAATATGTAAAGAGCTTTAGTGAAAAAATAAGAAAAGACTTTGCTGTGGAGGCTTTCTGGATGTGGGTGGGAGGAAACAGAAAACCAGTCAACCAATGAAAGCATCAGGCTGGTAAAGGCTATGTGGCCGTGGGCAAGTCCCTCCTCTGCTCTAGGCCTTAGTTTCCCCCTCAGGGAACAGGAAACTGAAGTGTTGTATACGTGTGCAGCCCTTACCCCCGGCAGAAGACTGCAGTGTGTGGGGTGGGCCCCACCGGAGGGCCCAGGCCCCTGCTCTGCTGCAGCCTCCTCTCCCACAGCTTCCTTGGCCCCCCTCCCCCACCTCCAGGAATGGAACACAACACCTCCCCTGGGACTCTGAGGAAGGCTGGCAGGATAAATAATGAATAACTCAGCCGACACCAATCAGAGCCCATGAGTCAGATGGGCAGCCCCCCAGCCCGTGCCCCGCCACCAGGCACAGAGGGGTGTGCCATGTGCGGGGAGGAGGGGGAAAGGGGACACACACGTCTATGGACAACTCAGCCCTCACATCACGACCATCACGAGCTGCTGGCAGGCTCTGAGCATTGCTTACGCCGCGACTGAGGTCTTCAGGCCCCTTGTGGCCGCCTCATTTCTGGCCCCTGGGCCTGCCTGGGAGCTGGTGCTGTAGGTGGAAATGGGTCTTCCCAGGTCCAGGCTCTGAAACTGCTCCTCCAAGGGCCGTGAGAAGTTACCAACTGAGAGGAGCCGAGTGGGTGTTGGGGCCCCTGTGAGCCTCTGCAGGTCTCTAGGCCCCAGATGGGCGAGGGCTGTGGGGGGGAGGCGCGGGGGTCGGCCCCCTGTCCACTGCGGCGAGGGCAGGTCCTCTCAAGGAGCCCAGGGAAAGCTGCAGGCCCTGTCTACACCCAGGCCTGACTGCGCCTCTGTGCCCCGCTCACGGCAGCCCCTAAGCAGCAGAGGAGGCTGGGGCTGGTGGGAGCCGCTGGGCACCTGGCGTGCTCCGAGACAGGGTCCCTCTCGGGGACACTGACAGGTCACCTCTGCCAGGATCCCCTATGGCCCCCCACTCTCACTGCTGCTCTTCCCCCCACGGCCCTTAGCTCCGGGTCAACCCTACCCCCAGCAAGACCCTAGCCTGACCACAACCCTAGCCCTGCCCGCGACCCTCGCCATGCCCACGATCTGCTCCACACCTGTGACCTTGGGCGTGCCCAGGACCCTCTGCATGCAGTGGCCATCTGCAGACAGGCCTGGCTCCCACACCCCCCGAGGTGCTGGGCCTGTGGGGCTGTGGCTGGCTCCCCACCCCGGACAGGCCAGAGTGCCCCTGCCTGGGAACCCCGTCCGGAGCCCTGACCCAGAAGCCCCCCTCAGGCTGCCAGGGCCAGGTGGCCACAGTGGGGAGGGTGGAGGCAAGATGTGGGGTCAGGCCTGGGTCCCCACAGCTTCTTTCCACAATCAAGGCCCCTCCCACGAGTGGGGGCGTGGTGGGTGCTCCAGCCTCAGCCGGACGGACGACCAGCCCGCTCCCCAACCACAGCAATGCTAGCTGCGCTCACAGCTGGGCTCGGTGGCTGCTGGGAAGGACAGAGCGTCAGCACCAGCCGGGACTTGCAGGCCTGGGAGCGGAGCCTCGTTCTCGCCCCTGGCCTCAGTTTCCCTGCTTGTGGGCAGCCGGCCCACAGTCTTGCCTGGTGGGAGCTGCCTGCTGGTGGCACCCAGGGCAGGGGCTTGGGGTCGGGTGCTGACGGTCGCGGGCCGGCCTCGCTGGGCCTTAGCTTCCCCGTCTCGCCACCGGGCTCTGCCCACACAGGGCCTTCCTGACTCAGCTCCGAGGGGGCCATGGCAGCCCTGCCGCCAGGGGGGGGGGGGGCACGCAGGCACGCGGCACGCGGAGCCCACCTGTACTGGAAGGTCATGTTGGTGATCTTGATCTTGATCTCCTCACCCAGCCGGCGCTCCCCGGTCATCTCCAGCAGCTTGCTGGCCATCTTCTCGTACACCCTGGCGTTGCGCTTGGTCTGCTTCAGCTCGTCGAAGAACTCCTCCCACACGAGCATGAGGCCGCGCATCTCGGCGTCCGTCCAGTTGCGGGCGCGCCGGTGCTTCTCTGTCTGCGGGGACACGAGGTAGCCGGGCACCTCGGCCGCTGCCATGCCAGAGGCCCCTGTGGGGTTAAAAGAGCGCGCTCAGGCGGGGCCTGCGGCCTGCGCACCAGGGCGGTGGGAGCCCCACTCCTGGAAGGCAGCTCGGCGCTCAAAATGGGGCCTACATCTGACAGGCAGGAATTTAGTTAAAAGCTTTTAAACGGGAAACGTCATTTTGATGTCACGTTTCCATAGCAACAGAGCAACTGCATAAGCTACAACAACAGAAACCTTTTAACTGAAAGCGCAGGAATCAGGGCTGCCCTGACGGGCCATCAATACTGCAGCGAGTGGGCCAGACCCAGACCAGGCAGCCCCGGCGCCCGCCCCGCCTCCCAGCCCAGCCCGCCGGGAGCCTGGTGCACGCCAGGCTCCCCGGACGCTCACACAGACCAGGGACCCAGGGAGAGCCCAAGGTGCGGAGTCAGGGAGGGACAAAAGGAGGGCCCAGGGCAGATGAAGAGGGAGGGAGGTGTGGAGACGGAGAGGAGGGCGGGCAGCGAGGAGGACACAGAGGGAAGTCGGACAAAAGATCAGACCCCTCCGGGGACCCGGGGCAACACCCAGGCGCACACGCTGACCCTTGCCTACTCACGACGTGCTGCTCGCACGGCGTGCCCGGGGAAATGCCCCGAGGTCAGGCCGGGCAGGAGGGCCTGTGTCCCTCCCTGAAGGTGGGACTGGTGATGGGAGGGTGAGTGCAGAAGCCAGGGCAGTTCTGGAGGCCAGAGAGTGGCGGGCCGCAGGAGGGTAGTACCCACCTGTGCCTCCCACGCTGGGCCCCAGCACTGCCCTAACCTGACCCTGCTCGGCATCATCTGCCTTTGACCTTCTCCCGCCCAGCGGGTGGCATGCTCCTTGCAACCCCAGTACCTCCCAGAACAGAGCTTGTAAAGGCTGCTGAGTAAGGAATTGAGCAATAGAAGGGACCGATCTGAGGTAGCCCCGCCCTTCCCAAGAGGTCACCTAGACTCTGCCTTTGGACTTACCTGCAAACTCCTACTCATTCTTCAAAGCCCTACTCTGACATCACCTCCTCTCTGAAGTCTTCCTACTCCATTTTGGTCCTTCTTCCCTTTATCCCTCAAGCCGACTGGACCTACCTTGAGCCAGGCCATTTTATTTTCTGCTCTAGTTGTATGACCCTGGGTTCAGAACACTTGCAAGTGAGAACGTAAGAACATCAGCATTCTCTGAACACTGGGCGCTGTTTCAAGAGCTACAGACGATATCTTCCAATTGCTTATCCCCATTTTACACAGAAAAAGCCCAAGGGGTGGAGGTGAAGTCAGCCTGCGGGCAAGAAAGGGGCTGGCGTGGACCTGATCTGACCCCATGTAGTGTCGCCTCCCTAAGGAGCACGGGTGGGCAGGCCCCCGGTAAGATACCTGTCACCCCGCCTATGTGCCCGTGGTCCTGCCAACCATCTCCTGGGGGCTCCTGGGAGGCCCCCACAGTGCCGACAGGGTGGCTATGGCTGCGGTGTGGTCCTTGGCCGTGGGACCCTCACCCTCCCTCAGCAGGGCTCTACCAGGGCTTGACGGAGGCTCACCCGACATCTGGAGGGCCGGGGCCACAGACTGCTAGTGTCGGCGGGGAGGGGAGGGCACACGGCAGGGCAAAAGTGAGCTCTGCACCGCGACACAGGCGGGTGGGCCTGGCTCACCAGGAAGGTGGAGGGCGCCGCCAGGAAGAACCAGACTCACAGCAGCAGCAAGACCCGCTCGCCAGAGCATGGAGGGGAGATGGCAGGGAGCCAGCGTGGCCACCCCGGGGGAGTGTGTGTGAGGGGGCAGGCGGAAAGGTGGGCTTGAAGCCAAGCTGGGGATGGGCTGAGGGGTCCTCTGGGGCTGGCCAGCTGATGTCAGCAGGAGGGTCGGCCAGGGCAGGAGACCAGGGCCAGGGAAGCCATGGGGACTGTGCCGAGAGAGCACCACCAGAAGGCACCAACATTCAAAATTTAAAAGACAAAACTCCAGGGCTTACCTGCAGGAGCCCGCCACGCCGGCTGGACAGGCCCCAGCGGCCAGGAACAGGTGGCCCCTCAGCCCATCGCCCCGCCCCCCAGCCGGGCGCCTGTACCCATGGGCCATCCGCGAGGCCGCCTGGTGTTTGTGGGCTTCCGGCAGTGGCCTAAACCCGGGGGAGGGACTGTCGAAGTCCAGGCTTCACCACGGTTAACAGAAGCCCTCCTCAGACCTAATCCTGCACCTAAGAGCTGAGGTTGGGATGGGGAGCGGCCTGTCAGATGGAAGGGCGGGAGGTGCCCAGGATGGGGAGGGTGTGCAGGGGTCAGACCTGCAAGTGTGGGGGGGCGGGCAGCAGGGGCATGTATGTGCCTTCAGGGGTCCTTGGTTCAAGGCCTGACCCTGCCATCAGCTCCGTGTAGGAAGGAGCTCCTTCCTCTTCAGGCCTCAGGGGTCACCTGGGGACACAGGACCCTGGCCAGGCAGCACCCCCAGGAAGTTCAGAGCTGCTGTACTCTCCAGGAAGAACCCAGTACCCAGACAAAGGCTCTCTGAGGGCTTTCCCCAGCCTAGCTCCCAGGGCTGAGCAGGGCCGCCTCCCAGCACCTGCCGGGACAGAGGTGGGGGCCCAAGGGAGAGGCAGGTAGGTCATGGCCACGGGGCTGCTGGAGAGGGCACTGACGAGCACACTGGCCTGGCTGGGGACAGTGAAGTCGTGTCAGGACAGCTGCTGCCCCAGGGTCCCAGCTGCCGGCGGCCTGCAGGTGCGGTGTGCTCAGAGGAGGGCTCTGCGCGTCCTGCTTCCCCTCCTGCCGTATATCCAGAGGGGTCGGGGCAAAAGGCTGGACTCCAAATGTCTTTTCAGGTTTCATGGGGCACTGGAGGCCAGAGATGGGGGCCCTCAGGTGGGGCCTCGAAGCACAAGCCCAGCTAGGTGGGCAGCCCCTATCTGTCCTTGCTGGGGAGGGGCTTCCTACCTTGGCACAGCTGCATGGCCAGCGGGGACCCTCAGTCTCCGAGGGATGGGGAGGCAGAGGGCTGGGGGCTGGGCATCCGGCAGCACCTGCAGTGAGAAGGGGTAGTCGAGCCTCAGCAGGAGGCCAGGGCACCTGCATGGCCACACGCTGTAGGCCTCCGTCTCCCTGCCGACCGGCGCTTCGTCAGAGATACCTCAGTGTGCTGGGGGCCCAGCCGCGCAGGCTGACATGGAGGCCCGGGGCGGGAGGTAGGTGTGCCGCGAGGAGCCTCTGGCACCTGCCGGGAGCGGCCCCAGTGAGCTAGCCTATCACCGTGGGCAGGCCCGTTTAGCGATGCAAACACTCTGTCCGGGGCAAAGGCAGGGCAGCTCTAGGAACGTGGCAGTGGCAGTGTGGTGGGGCCAGGCAGGGGGGATGGGGGGCAGTGTTGAGCCCTGGAGGGCGGGGCCAGAGGGTGGGGACTGTCCCAGTGGAAGGGTGCCGATCATCCTGGGATGGCCAGGCTCCCAGGAGAAGGAAGCTCCAGGCTGCAGCCCAGCGCTGGGAGGTGGGGGCAGGGCCTTTTCCTTATATCCCTGGGGAGCCCAGGCCCTCACCTGCCGGCGCTCTGCCCCAACCCTGCACTGGTGGCTCCCCTGGGCCCACCTACACCCCAAGTGCCCCTCGGGCCCGGGACCCAGGCGCCCTAGAGGATGGGCCAGGTTTCCTGCTGGGGAAGCCCCATCCACGCAGAGGCAGGGGCCCAAGCTGTTCAGGCCCCCAGATCCGTGGAAACTGCAGAACACGCTCATAGCTTTCCAAGAAGTCTTGGGGACAGCACGAAGCGGGTCCACGTCTGCACCCACGGGCCCTGGGAGAGTGCTACCTCACACGGTGCTGCGTCCTGCCAGGCGGCCTGGGGGGCGAGGCTAGCACCTCCAAGACGCCCAGCAGGGCTGCAGTGGCTTCTTCTGAGGGGCGGCGGGGTCTTACCCTCAGAGGAGGGCACCTCTGGACAGGGGCGGGTGCACAAGTGGGGCGTGGGCAGCGGCAAAGCCCACTCACGTCAGGGGCTCTGGGACCCTTCCTTCTTGAAAGAACAGGTGGGCCAGATGTGCTCAGGTGCACCAGGCCGGGTGTGGCTGTCCATGCTCGGACCCGGAAGCTCAGAGGGACTGCCAGAGGCCTCGCGATTGTCACACAGCAGAGCAGACATATTTGGGAAGCTGAAGTCGCTCCCGCCGAATGTTTAGAGCAGCTGAAGTGAGAAGCCAGCCCCAGCTGCCCAATGCTTCAGCATGGTCCCAGGGCAGGGCTGGGGGAGCGGGGGCTCCTGACAGCAGGGGCGTGGGGCCGCCCAAGAACCCGGGGAGGTCCACGTGCTCAGTCACAGCACCCCAAGGGCAGGGACTAAGCTGTCCATGTCACCTGTCTGGCACCCACCGTGGTGTGGGCTGTGGGGTTCCCTGCCGACAGACGGGAACCCACGGGACTGGAGTGAACGCAGATGTGGTACCCTGCCAGGGCCCGGGGGTGTGGTCGGTGCAGGCTGGGGTGTAGGACAGCTGCACCCCAACATTACAATGCCCACTGCCACAGCTCCCTAGTGGCGGCCGCCAGAGCTAAGAAGCACGGCACCCCACTCAGCGGAGCTGCGAGGACTTCGGGCAGGCCAGCAGCCCGGGAGCCCAGGTGCCCGCAGGGCCCCAAGGGGACCTCAGCGGCCAGGTCCCGGCCCACGGGAGCACTCCAGCCCCACGCCAGCCCTCCCCACCCCACGGGGCCCCAGACACACATGGAGCCAGAGATTCCATGCCCAAGCCGCACGGCCCGGCATGGCCAGATTGCTACGTCTCGAGCAGCTCATGTCTGCGGGGCCGTCCTGGGACGCACCCAGCCCGCTCCCTCACCCCAGGCGCAGGCCAGCGTCCCTGGCGGGGGTTCTCCGTGAGCAAGCATGCCTCCCACAGCAGCACGTGGTGTTATTTCCCTTTAATTCAGATACACAACGTTTGCAGTAGTATAAAAAACTTAAATACACATCCCACGTCAGTACTTCCTTCTCTTGGAAGTGGACAGTCAGGTCCAGGCCAGGGCTCCGGGACGTGCCCCTCACAGCCGTGCTGGCTCCCTGCGTCCAGGGGCAGTGGGGGCGGTGCGGGAGGAGCATAAGGCCTGCGGACTGGCACCCCGGCGCGGTGCACAGCAGCGAGCGTGGACAGGTGGCCCCACTCAGCCCGGAGCCCAAACACCCGCATCTGCGGCAGCCACGATCCTCCAGTGCCGGTGGTCACCGTCCAGTTTGCACCGGGAGACGGCAGTGACGGCCCGGCCCAGGTGCACCCAGAAGCACTTGGGAGGGGGGTTCCTTCAACTGCATTTAACGTGACAGGTGCACAAGGGAAAGTGACCCCCGAAACTTCCAGGCCAGCAGCACGAGCACAGCCCTCCTGAGCTGTCCGGCGAGGCCGCTCTCCTGCTGCTGCCCCCTGACCCCCAACAAGAACCACCGCACAGTCACCCTGGCCAGGAGCCATGGCTTCGAGGGCTCACTGCAGAGGGAGGGACACAACACAAAGTGAGGGCGTATGCTGGGAAGGACGCTCACAGTCTCAAGAGGAAAGGAGTGCCACTCCCCCCGAATGCCAGAGAATCCCGCCCGCTGCAGCCCCCGCAGCGGAAGGAAACTTTGTCAGAGTCTATTCCAAAAGAACCCACAACAGGGGCTCGCTGCAGCTGCCCGGGCCCCGGGGACTTGACGTGACACCCGCAACGGAGGGGGACCTGGAAGATGCAGGGCCTTGTGACGCTGCCTTCGTGCTATCAGCCTCGTTCGTCCTCCAGACCCACCTGCCGGCAGAAGTAGGGCAGGGTGGGAGAAGCGGCCGCCGGCAGGGGAGGCACGTGTCTGGGGGAGGCGTCCCGAGGGAACCGCCCTGGTCTCATCCACGTCTGTGCTCAGCCACCCACCCCGCAACGGACCTGCCAAACCAGCATGTTCAGTATGTGCACTGATGATGCAACTGCCGTTCGCCAGACTTCCGGGCACTTGATAAAGTCTCAATTCCCTGTGCAAAGAGCTGGCAAGTTGGACGGAGCCTTTTCTCAGTAGGATTTTAACAAGCAACGACACAGTTCCTAGACGCCTCGGCCGCGCAGCCAACTCCACGTGGCGTGGCTCAGAAAAGCCGACTTCTGCAAAGAAGTGACTCGGCCATTCCTGGTAGCCTTGCGCATCTGCACATCAAGACACACGACCACAGTCTGCACACGGGCACGCCCACCTACTCTCCCCGGCCAGAGAACGTCCCTCACCAACTCCCGCCCGTCTCTGAGCACACAGGCCAGCCTTTGGGTCAGCGATGATGGCCAGAGCTGGACCCTAGGCCTCTTTGTTAAAACCGACTATCTCGGGTCGATGGCAAGTAAGGGAAGACCAGTAACACTTGCAGGCAAGCCCAGTGACATGGCCCCTAAGGGGACGGTTCCAAACCTCACAGTCAGTGACTTCCTCCAATGGAGACTCCCCAGCAGGAAGCGCATGTAGCCCATGCTGCTCCCATCTCAGAGGTGCGGAGGTGCCGGAGGTGCGGAGGCTGGGGCACTTTCCTGGCTCACAAACATCCCAGCAGGCTTTCTACAGGAAATGTCAGGATGAGGAATGGGAGCCGGTACGGGTGGGGGACAGTGGTGACTTAGCTCCCGTGAAGGTTCCCTTCCGGTCCTGCTCAGACATGGGACCCATTTCTACCACTCGTACCCTGGCTTGGTGGGGCCTCTGAGGGAAAGGCCTGCACCCCACTAGGTCCCGAACTGCAGCAGCAGGCAAGGGCAGGGGGTCACTCGGGGGTTTCCAGGCAGTTTGGCTGTGTGTGTTGTGGGAGGTCAGGCCCCTGCTGGCCAGACGTCACGGTAACTGACCACGTACCAAGACTCTTCATTTGCAGACTCTGGAAAAGGGCTTCAATGTTCTCTCCACTTACCACATGAAATACCCCAAACGCTGCCTGCAACTGAACTCAAGACCAAGCTGACCAGTATGGCGGTCACCATGTGACCACGTGTGCACCTCTGCGGGCCAAGAAGGCAGAGTGCCCACCAGCCTAGTGAGATGGCAAGCACACGCCTGCTCGTAGGCACACCACAAGCTCTGGCCAGCAGAGAGGTCAACCCAAACGCCCAGGCCTCATCTGTACTGGACAATTTGGCTACTTTGGGGCTGGAAACAGAAAGCTGGTCCAGTGGCCTGGGTCAGGGGAAGCAGCAGCAGCTCTGGGGGGCCACAGGCTGGCCAGCTGCTGCCCAGTCCTTTCTCCTTCCTGCCCCTTCCAATCGAGCCTCATCGTGGGTCCAGTCAGCACAGATCTGCACCCTCCCGAAAGGACGCCCAGTGTATGGGCTGAGCTGGGAAGGAGGCCAGGGAGGTGCTGGGGTCCTTCTCAAATGGCTGCCAAGATGACAAGCTTTGCTCTTGACACAAGAGGGACCACATGGGAAGCAGACCCCAAGAGCGGCCAGTTGGCCCCTGGTCAAGCTACTGCCCAGACTCTGCTTGGGCCGCGTCGCGGGACAGGACAGACTGCCGGAATCGGGGGGCTGGCCTTGTTGGTGGGGTACCAGCACCAGCGGTCCTTCGCTGGGTGGGAGCTCTGGAGCCGTCCAGGCGGGCGGGGGAGGGCGCTACGGGCAGGCCCGGAGAGGACCCGTGCACAGGACAGGGGAGCGGGCCCTCTCGCATCCTCAGAGCGGCTGTGTGCGCTCCGGACGCAGACACCTCAACCTTAACATCCCTAAATTCTTAGATGCGAGCGCGTGAGAATGGGTGGAGTGCGCCACAGACCGCCACCGGCTGGGGGTGTGGTGGGTGGCGGCTGGGACAGCACCGGCTCGGGGAAGCTTCTGCAGGTGCCGCGGCAAACGGCACAGACTTGGCAATGCACACACTTTACACGGGCAGAGAAAGTTACCTTAAAATTAATCTCTTTACTGATATAATTAAACTTTAAATCCTGAGAAGAAAACAGAGAAAGGGAAGTACGGCGCTCGGTGTCGCGTCCCCAGCACCCCCCCCCCGCGACCCCCACACACTGCAGCATGCCTGTGCGGGGCTGGGTGTGGCCCTGTGCTCCCGAAAGCCTGCTGGTCCCACCTTCTGCCTGGGGGACAGCAGAGAGGCCCGGGGCCAACCGGCAAGACTGAGGACCCCGCCCCGGACGCAAGAGCAGCTGAGGCCCAGCGCCGTGAGCAGGCCGGGCGCCGGGAGGACGGGAACGGCTGGTCAGCGGGCATCTCGCACTCGCCACGGCACAGAGGGTTAGTGACAGCTGCTCCCGCTCTCCGCGAGGACTCAGGCTCAACCCCGCGTCACTGCATGCTCCCTGCACGCCGCCTCACTGCCACAGAGCTCCTCCGCCGCGTGGCAGAGCCGAACACCGCCCGGCCGGCCACGGCCACAACACGACTCAAGGGGAGGCCTGTGTGCGGAGCCGCATCGGTGCGGGCCCTGGGTTCGGGGCTGCTGCCCCGCGTGGGCGCTCAGCACGCGGCGACCTTGTGGACGTGCCGCAAACAACTCAGCAACCGATGGTACGGGTTTCCTGGTGCTGCGACCACCTCGAACACGGACTGGAAGGCCCGGCGGTCCAGCTCCTCCTCTATCTGGTGTCTGTAAAAGTCCGTGGCCACCAGGCAGAAGAGGTTAATGTCCACTTGCTCCAGCTTGCCCATCCTGCTGATGACGTGGGGAAGGCTGGCGGAGGAGTTAAGGCTCAAGTGAGGGGAAGCGAGCTCTCCCGTGTGTGCCTCTCCGGCCTCACCGCGCTGTCCTTCCCTGACACAGGTCCACACACGGCCGCCGGGAGCGGGGGCCGGGGCGCCCGCACAGCAGCAGCGGCTTGCCTCCTACCTCGGCTCCTGCCAGCCCAGCCGCCCGGCTCGGCCCACCGGCCCCGAGGCAGGGGTACCCACTCCGCAGCACTTACCTGGCCTGGCTCGCTGTACAGTACTGGCTGCTGACGCTCCCACAGGCCCCGCTCCCACAGAGGGAGGCCAGAGCCATGGCCCCCCGACCCGGGCCCTCGCCTGCCACCAGCACCAGGACTGCTGTCTGCTCAGAGGCTCTGGTCCGTCTTGGGGGGAAGGCTGCCAGAGGAGAACATCCCCTTTTGGCAGCAAGCATCTCTGGGGTGGGAACTAGATCTTTACTTAAGCCTTTCAGCCAAGAGGATGACACGAGGCACAATGGACCAAGAATAATGAAAAGCAGCATTAGCCACACAGCCGGCTGCATGGGGCCTGTGGGCGGGCGGGAGGAGGTCCATGGGGACCCGCTGCTGCCCGGGGCGCCCCTCCCGCCCCGCCTCTCCCGGCGCTCCTGGTCAGTGCGGTCAATAGTCGCCTTCTGTTCCCTTAGCAATGCTGCGCTCTCCCGAGGCTTAAGGTAAATGTCATTGACAGCTGGGCTCCTTGCAAAAACTCTAACAGAAAATCTGAACCCAGACACTGCGAGAGAAGTGTGCAGGACTGACAAACAGGAGCGATCGCGCTCTGGCCTGGACTCTATCCCCGGGAAGGATACACGGCTGAGACCCACGGGCTGGTGGAAGCGCTGATGAAGAAGCAGGAGAGGCTCCACACGGCCATGGCCACCGGGGTCCTCTGCGTGAAGTTGGAGAGGGACAGCATGACCCAGTCCCGGACCATGGACGACTGCCCGGTGGTGTGCAGAGTCTGGAAAACCTGAGAAAGACGAGAGGCAGGTCAAGGGGTGCTTCTGCTCCTCAAAGGTGAGGAACTGGGCCCACGGGCAAGTCCGCTGGGTCGGCACACTCAGATGGCAAAAGGCGTTCAGTCTGGCAAGTCTGGGTCAGTCCACCTCGGGGCCTCCCCACCCATGACCCCGTGCCCTCACCTTGTACACAACGGTGGCCATGAACTGCGGGTACGGCTGCTGGTTGGAGAGAAATTCTCCAATGACTTTGTTCATGACATCCTGGGGTGGGAAGAAGTCGTCTAAAAACTGAGGAAGGATCCGTGCCACCACTCTGGCCTCACAGGGGAACCCTTTCCTGACCCTGAAAGGAGGGAACACAGGTCAGAGTCCGGCCCCACCGAGAGGGCCGCACGTCTGAAGCCAGCTGGGAGACGGCCTGGGTCCTAGAACGTGACCTACAAGAGCAAACAGGTGACCCCCCTCCACTGCCGAGCTCAGTGGGGACCTCGGGTGAATGCAGAGACCCGGGACCCCCACCCCATGGGGGGGCAATGACTCAGAGAGGGGTTTCCAAGTCACGTCAAGGAAGCAACAGGAAGGGTTGTAGATGGTATTGTTGAAGATAAAAAAAAGCCCCCAAGAACCCTGTCCACGTTACGTTCGTTTCTGTCCACGTCCAAATGCTTTACGAGCTTCTTCTCAGCTCCCCGTTCTGCTGCCAGGGCACTGTGGTCAGCAAGGACCTTTCTTGTTCCCTGACGGGGGCCGCACACGCTCCTGCTGACGCCCCCCCAGCCCTGAGACTCCGGTCTGCACCCTCCGGCGGCCAGGCTCCGGCGAGTCCGTACGAAGAGCCATATGCTGCTGAAAGGCACCAGAACTGCCCCAGAAACTGGACCTGTGCCTCCTTCCAGATGTGCTCAGTTCCCCCCGCCGCAGATGTCGGCCACGGCCCAGCACGTGGGAGGCTGCTGCTTTGGGTGACGCCCACGGCTGTCCCCCGCCTCATGTCTGCAGCGCTACCGAGCGTGGCACGCCTGACGGCACTCGCTACCATACTGGTTTATTTGGTTGGCTGTGGGGCACAAGGTCCATGAAGACGGGGACCCGAGCGTGGGCTCCCCCGCTGGCCACGTGGCTGTGGCCGGGCATGACAGATCTGTGTGGAATGGAAGAATGGCTATAAACACTCATTTAAAATTTCAACACAGAAACAGACCACAATGCTCGGCTTTCCACAACACCTCATCTGGCCCAAGTGGACACAGGGACGCCCCGCTCAGCATGCTCTCGTGAAAGCCAGACTCTTCCTGTGGCAAGCTGAAGGGAGAGAGGCTGAGCGGCACGCAACAGGCCTGGGTCAGAACCTGGGGAAAGAACCTGGCAAGGCGCCCAACCTGTTTTCCGGAGCTGGCAAGCCGAACCAACTCGGGATGCAAGTGCGTGCGGGGGGTGGGGGTGGGGGGCTTAAATACAAGCTCCCAGAGGCCCTACCATTCACTGTATAAACCTTTACCACAGTCCACTCAACACCAGTCCCGAAGCCGCTGCTAATGCTGCTCAAAGGCTGTGCTTCCCACGGCCCCAGGGTGCACGGCCAAGCCTGCTTTGACCACGAGGCTCCTCCTTCCCAAAGGCGCACAGGACTCTCTCGTTAACAACCCCCTCCTGATGCCTCCACACGAGGGGTGCTGCCCCCACCTTCACCACAGACAGGTGCACGCTCGGACTGGCCTCACAGCTGGTCGGTGCCAAACTCCCAGGTGCTGGGCTGCGGGGGCGGCCCGCTGCCACAGAGCCCCGAATGCGCGTATGCCTGGTCAGGACGTGAGGGGGAAGCTGGCGGGCAGAGCACGGGGCGAGGCTGAGAGGACCGTAGGTGTGTGGGAGGGCAGCTGGGGGCAATGGTGGGCTTCATTTCTTACCTGTCAAAAAGAACAGACACGCGCTCCATAGCCACAATCACTGATTCGCTGTCCGGGACGGCGGGGCTGGGGTCTGAGCTTCTGCCCGGACTGAGCTTCTCCTTCCCTGAAACAGATCGCTCTGTACCATTATGTGCTTTGAAGACTGCGCCTTCACCTCACGCAGGCGTTCACCAAACCCTGGGAGACAACGGGTCACCGGGTGAAGGGAGCTCGCAGCAGCCCAGGGCCCAGCCCACGGACCCGGGCCGCAGCGGCCAGCGTGCAGACCCGCTCCCCACAGCAACGTGACTGTGAGCCAGGAGCCCCATGGCCCGGACTCTAGGATTCCCGTCTGCATCCCAAGAATGACGCAGGGAGTGTCACTGAGACAGAAGGCCCGTACGGCATGGAGCTCGGCAGCACCAACCTGCCGGGAGAGGTGGGACCCCGCAGCTCACCTGTGTACATGCAGGTGAGCATCAGGCCCAGGGCGGCCATGGCCCGGTGTGGGCTGTGCACGTTCACTCTGTCCACACTCAACTTGACCAGGGACTCGGCGTCCAGCCGGCAGAGGTGCTCGGAGAGCAGGAGGCGCTCCAGGCCCCGCAGGACGCAGTGGTAGACGATGGATGGGGTAGACTCCTCGCTCCCGGACAGCATCACCCCACACATCTGAAAGAGCACGAAGACGTCAGGCCTGCGGGGCTCCTGCCGACTCCCCACTTCAAATGACCTGACCGTCCCACCCACAGGGGACAGTGCACGCATGCCCACCGCTGTCCCCGAGCGGCCGCCCAAGGTTGCTCACCTGTATGATCGCCGCGGAGAACTCCGGGCCCACATCCAGGGGATAGTTCTCGATCAGGTAGAAGGCGGTGGCACACATCACCAGCACATGCTGCTGGCTATGAATGTTCACACAGCTGAAACCACCAGTGAGGAACAAGCTGATGGTGGGTGGTGTCCCCAGTCTCAGGGACTTTGGCCTCCAACACCACGGAAGGGTGTCCCCCACCTGATGGGTGACTCCGCCCTGCCCTGGCCCATACGGAGACCCCCACGCGGCCGCTCCTACTCACTGGGCCACCCCTTTGAGGTTGGACAGCAGGTAGTCGCTGATGACTGGGACAAGCTGTTTCGCCGTCTCATCCAGGAGGTCGCACTCCAGCACGTAGAGCGCACCGTGCAGGGCCCCGACCTTGCTGGGCAGGTGGCTGCTCCTCAGTGTGCTCTCCAGCAGCCGGCTGACCGGCTCAGCCACGGCCTTGTCCTAGGACACAGGAGCGCAGGCTAGCCCCCACGGCAGGAGAGGCCAAGGAAGGGCTGCCCTCGTGCTACAGGGGAAGACGACGCGCCGTAGGGCCCCTGTAGTGCTGGCCCTGGGCAGGCGTCTGGGCTCCTGCTGTTGGGAACCTTCCCGGCTCCTCGGCTATGCTCCACCAAGAGCCCTGCTCCGCGCCTCTCGCGAGCCTCCCTGGCAGACGGGACTCCACACATGTTGTCACAAGGTGCTGCTGCTGCTGGGGACAGAGCGCGTCCCGCCGCCTCCCTAGGAGAGGGTGCTGGCAGTGGGCGCCTCTTTCCTCTGGATTTTGTCCCCCTAACGTCCCCCACCTGTACCTTTCCCTTTGCTGATTTTCCTTTGTCTGTGTTCACTGGGATAAATCCTGGCTGTGAGTACAGGTGAATCCTCCCAGCGAAAACCCCAGGATCGACTTGGGGACCCTGGACGTAGTCTACACTGACCTGGACTGGTCTACTCCCTGTGTTCTCTCAGCACTCGGGACCTAGTGGGGCGCTGCAGCAACCCAGCAGTCCCCAGCACTCTCAAGACTCACTCCTTGGAGAAGAGAGCTGCAGAAAGCAGCACAGAGGTGGGGTGACCGCAGGGCTCAAAAGCCGCCCTGCAAAGGTGGCTCCTGCCACCTGAGGGTCCCCGCAGGCCGCCTGAGGGCCACAGCAGGGTGGGGTGCCTCCTTTCCAAGGACCGGCCCCGGGCCAGCCCCTGCTTCTGCAAACACCAGCAGGGTCTGCTGGGAGGGAGGTGCGCTCCGCAACACCGTTGAGGGTCCGGGCAGGAAAAGACAAGCTGCGGAGCCCCACGGCCGGCGTGTGCACCCCCACCTTCGCGGGGGACGTCTGCATGCACGTCAGGGCAGGGAGAGGGTGAACATGCAGCATTTGCCTTAGGGTCTTCTTAAAAATGCTTATTATTTATTCAACTTATTGACAACACAACATTTGTCTAGGGGAATGTGGGCCTGCGTACAGAAACGTAATTAGAATGAAAATGCAGCCTGCAGCCAAACCCCCCACAAAGACAAAAGGACCCCTTCATGTCCAGCTGCTTTCACATGTCTCTGGACACCCGGAGAGCACACACTTTGAAGTGATGTGCTCACGGAGGCAAGCCGACGGACTCATTGTTCCCACTCCTCGATGGTGGCACCGCGGCTGACGGCCACCCAGGATGGAGGCTACCTGCCCGGGCACTTGGGGTCAGGGGAACAAATTCCACCGGAGGGCTGCAGCCGGGAAGGGGCACGAGGCAGG
Source organism: Spilogale gracilis (assembly GCA_004023965.1). NCBI lineage: Eukaryota > Metazoa > Chordata > Mammalia > Carnivora > Mephitidae > Spilogale > Spilogale gracilis. Next base: position 41,242 of record PITA01013944.1, read on the forward strand.
GCGCCGGGGACATGGGCTCACACCTCTGCCATGGGCTATGTGACCGGGTCTCAGCCGCTCCCGCGTCAGGCCAGGTGCGGGAGACCTGCCGCAGTGCCGGGACAGACAGGACTGCGTGGGGACGCGGGGGAGCGCGCATGGGGTGGACAGAGGAGCCCCTGCTGGGCCGCACGGTTGCCGGCAGCAGCTGCAAGCCAAGATCAAAAGCCAGCTCGGCACAGCCTGGAGGCCAGTTCCCCCCATCCAGTGGCCAGGCTTCGGTCCCTGACTGGCTAACGAAGGGGGACCCGCGCACGAGCGCCATCGTGTGCTCACAGTCCGTCTGGCGAGCAGGCGCCACGTGAGGATGCACGCACAGGGAACGGCATGTGCCCCCCCCCCCCCCACCGCGTTCTCGTCAATGAGATGCAGGAGGAGGAGGAACTCTCTGGCGGGCAGTGTGCCCTCCTGCCAGGAAGAGACCAGAGCACCCAGACTTTGGGGGAGAAAGTGCAGGGTTTCTGGGGTGACGGCCCCCAGGGGGGAGGCTCTGGTGACAGGAAGCACAGGGGTCTTTGGGGGGCCGTGGGCGACTGGAGAAGCCCATCATGGTTCCGTCATCCACAGCCCTGGCTCCTAGGGGGATGGGTCCCTGCGATGACCCAGGGCCAAGGGGCACAGCAGCCGCAAAGCGAGGCTCACACTGACACGCTTCACGGTGAGCCACGGGAAGGCGCAGATGAGCCCCGGGCGAGGCTACGCTGCGGCGTGCAGGCAAGACCAGGAGGCCCCCGCACCAGCCCCCGCTCACCATCCCGAGGACGGCAGCTGCCTTGCAGGTGGCGGGCACCAAGTACTGAATGAGAATCTCGTCTTCGGCAGGGTGCACCTTCCGCAGCTCCGTCAGCGTCGTGTACATCACCTCAAACTGGGTGCGCTCGGTGAATAAGTCCGACACCACCAGGAGCTGGGGACACAGAGCGTGCAGACGGGAAGTGAGCAGCCGAGTCCAAAATGCAGAGGCTGTGTATTCACAGGTGTCCTGACCAGGTACGCCCGCGGCCCCTGGAAGCCTACAGCAGCAGCCTGTACAGATCAGGGCAAGAGGGACCAGGCCGTCGAGCATCTTCTTAAAAACACCTCTGCATCTACACTGCTCACCAAGAGCAGACACCTGCATCTGAGTCACGACCGCGGTGCCACCGAGAAACCCTCCAGCTGCTTTTCTGCCAACTCCCTCCCCCCCACTGCTGCCCATAGCATCGGGGACAGGCTCTTCTAAGCCCTGGACAGAGAAATGGGACACCGTTTCAGAAATAAACACTTGGAGGATTCCCTATCTCCCCAGAACATCCAGTTCTCTGAGGCTCGCATCTTCCCACGTCACCAGGCGTGCAGGCAGGAGCGCTGCCCTCCTCAGAGGCCTGGGCACAGGGCCCACGGAGCTCAGCAAATCACCGGCAGTAGCCACGCCATAGGCGGACACAGCGGACACTGGGGGGCCTCCTGAGGTCAGAACCGCTTCTGTGGCCTTTTTAGTCTCTTCTGACCATGGAGGAGAGTTTTCTAGAAGTCCTTTGACATTAGACTGAAAGCACAGCAGACATGAGAATCCAACTCCCTTCTAATCAGTCAAGAGATTTGCGAAAATGTAAAACAAGGCTCTCCTTGCTTGTTCAAAAAGTGTTATTTCAAATGGATAAGTAAAAAAAGTATTACAGGTGCTTATAATTTACTGATTTTTGGAAAAAACAATCGGGTCGTAAACTTTTACTACAAATTAAAAATGTGAGGTTCTTAAGGATATCACCCCGACCACTATCTAATGATTTAAGAACCGAAAAGCTGCATACTGGCAATAGCCAGGCTCAAAATCGCACGCCGGCCGCTACCGGATGGAGGCACGCTGGGGACAGAGAGCCAGAGCCCGACGCGGCGGAGCCCGTGCCAACGCTTCCAGCTGGCTGGCGCACGGGCAGGAAGCAGGAGCTGAGGGTCTTCAGCTCCAAACTCTGACTCACTTCTTGCCCCGTGATGGTAAAGATGCAAAGATGGTGGCTAATGAGAAACTAGTTTTCAAACCTCCACGATTTCGCTCCCAGACCTGTGAACACTGACAAACCTAGCCCTCGCACCGACGCCCTTCGGGGTCCTCAAACGTGCAGGAGCCCGAGTCTGCAGTGTGAGAATGACTGCACGCACAGGAGGTCCTCGAAGGGGGTGTGGACGCAGGACTGTCCGTCCAGCTCTCATCTGATAAAGCAGACGTTGACAAGGTCGGCCCTTGAGACGGACGTAGCTAAGCAGAGGGCCTCCAGGGCCTTCCCACAACGTGATGCCCCCACGGCACTCTTACTGGCCGTAACGTACAAAATGTACAAAGCGGCCCCTCCCCAGAGAACTGACTCATCCTCCTGCCCCAGGTTCCCAGAGACGGCAGATGGCGCGGGGTGCGCGGTGTCTGTGCGGGTGTGGACGTGTGAGCACCTGCGTGTGCACGCCAGCCGTCCAGAGCACAGAGCACCTGCAGGGGCGGGGAAGGCAGACTTACAGATCGAACCACTTCACTGATCAGGATGGTGGGCGTCCTTCGGGCTGAGCCTGACGGCAGGATCCAGCGACTGTACAGCTCGAGCAAAAACTGGGAACAGGAGTGGATATCGACCCCTGCCCGGTGCTTCCTGCAGAGCAGACCAGAGGGGCGATTGCCCCGCACACAGATGAGATGCTCACTTCAAGAGGTACCTCAAACAAATCAACTGAGAGGACATTTCGAATTGCTTAAAATGAAAGGCAGATGGGAGACCTGGAGTTGATGGGTGACGTGGGTGGTGACGCTGGGGCGGGGATGTCGGCCTCCTCCTCCTCCTCGTCCTCCCACTCCTCCTCTCTCAGGGGCGTGATGCTGTTCCCCAGCCACACGGAGTGGATGGACACCTTGGGGAGACAAGGCCTGTGGGCGCAGTGCTCAGGGCACAGGCGTGGGGCCGTCCCCCGAGCCGCAGGCCCCCAGCCTACTCGTGTCCCTGGAGACGGTGGCGGGGCGCGTCCCCGCGCAGTCAGTTCCCACAAACCACGCTCCTGCTCCACGGGCCCTGCACTCCCACACGCATGTTGGCCCGGGAGTCCTGGGGCACGCAGCACGGACCTCACCCATCCAGCCGGCGAGCCCCGTCCGGACACTAGCCCAACTCCCCCTTGGATCCCACCAGCTGCGGGGGTCGGGGCAGGGGGCGGGCAGGTTGGAGGCGGCTGCCTGAAAGCTGCCACAGATGGACTGAAAACTGCCAAGCCTCAGAGCCATCTTTGGGCCTCGAGAGAGGGTGGCCCCTCGGCTACCCTCCTTCCCCAGGAGCCAGTGATGGCTCGGCACAGAGGGACGTGGGAGTCGACCGGTGACCAGGCTGTGGTCGGGGTTCCCCTCCCAATGTCTGCATGTGAACACAGATGCTGAAGAAAGGAGGCAACAGGGCCAATGCCTCCAGACCCCGGAGGAGGCCAGGGGCCGCCCGAAAGCCATGGGTAGCTCGCTCGTAGCCTGCTCTCAGAAACCGACTCCTGCAGAAATGACACTGAGCCCCATCGCCTGGGTTCATCTCAGGGGCAGAAACTTCATGGCAAGAACAGCTCGGAGAGCCTGGCTGCGGCCGCTTGCTCCCAGAAGAGTGTGTGTGAGGAGGACGGGATGGGACGGGGCGGGCCTGGGGCTCTGCCGCGAGGCTGTGCCCAGAGCCACCGGGGACGCCCTAGGGACAGACAAGGGTTTCTGGCCCCTGCTTTGGCCAATACCCCCTGAAACAAAAGCTAAAGAGAGAGCAGTGCTGCGGAACAGCTCTCTAAGAAAAGCAGTAAGAACACTGAGAGGACACAGCATGGAGACAGCAGCCAGCAGGCCGCCGTGGGCGCCCCCTGTGGCCCGCACACATCCTCACAGCTCTGGGGGCCGTCTCCCTGTTCTCCAGATCCTCGGCCCACACTACGGTCTGCGTGACTCGCCTGCCTTCCTCACAAGGGCACGGACGCACACGGCTCAGCCTGACCTACCCAGGAAGCCATCACCCCGGCACCCAGAGCTGGCTCACCTGCCCCGCTGGCTTGTGGGACCACCCTTGCCTCTGAGCTGGCATCGGGGATGCTTGCGGCCAAATCTTGGCGCACCGGAGCAAGGGCCCTGCTGTGCTCACCCCAGCCGCGCCCTCGTGCCTGCGTGTCTGACTCACAGACCTTGCTACACTTACACACACTTGCATCACTGTGCACACAAGATTCCTCAACCTCCTTGGAGGAGAGAACATGAGGACAAACAAAAGAAAAGCTCTTATTTTAAAAAAGCACATAATTTTTCTGGATCCAATGGCCCAAATTCACGGCAGACAAGAGAGAGCGCGGGAAGCAGGCGGACGTGCCCTGGCTGTTGGGGGGGTAGGGAAGCCGCCCACGACACTGACCTGGCCGAGCTTGTAGCTCATGTTCCCCAGCTCCCGCTCGGGGTTGATCTGCAGCAGAAGCTTGTCGTGGCTGATGAGGGCACCTGCAGGGCGACAACACTGTGAGCACCATCCCGCGTGGAGCTCGCCCGACAGCACCCCCCCGGGGGGCAGGGTGGACAGCTCTGCAGAGCCCCGCGGGTCTCCGGGATCCTTCTCTGGCAGGGCTGCAGCGGCCACGCTGAACTGTCACTTGTTCTCTGTAACAGAGCAGCGTCTGACTGCACGGGAGCTCACTGGGGGCTGTGCTGCCGATGGGGGGGCGCCCAGCAGGTGTGCAGCCTGGGGGGCCCTGACGTCAGTGGGCAACCCCTCCCGGGACCCTGCCGCATCCAGGCTGTCTAGCTGCGCCCACCGGACGCCCCCACTCAACCCATCTTCTCCACAATCACTGTCTTCCCCACACTCTACACCCCAAACAAACCCCAGCCAGGGGCCTCCGGCTAACCCTCCACCAGATCTAGCGTCAATATGCCCTCTCCCAAGAGGCTTCCTGCCCTTCGTTCCCTGGGGCGCTGCACCTCTCCCGACACCCCCTCGCCCCTGCTTCCTGTGACAGCGAGTGAGGCCACCTCTCTCCTCCAGGGGCACAAGCTGCTTAGGGGACCCAGGGCCTTTGCAGCGCACCCTCCTGAACCAGGTCCAGTGCTCCAGGAAACGTCCAGTGTCTGCAGTCACACAGAAGGCTCCCCAGCTCAAGCATTCAGGACACTTAAAATCACAGGACCTAACAACTCCTAAAATACACTAGGATATCACTGAGCTAAAATACGGTCTGTCCAACAAAACACGTGTGCGTTAAAAAAAAAAAAAAAAAAGAAAGAAAAACAATACACACCAAAGTTCCTTCTTTTAAGCCAGGGTGACAAGCTCCGGGGCCCATCACTGGGCAGGCCCACAGTCGCAGGTCGGAGGCCCACACACAACAGGTGCAGGGCCGGGGGAGGGGAGGGCCGCCGGGGGCGGAGAGCTCAGCCCCAGGGATGCCCAGCCCCAGTGGGCTCTCGCCATAGCGCTCTCTGCCCTGATGCTGGGGAGTCATGGGAGTCACTGAGGAACTCTGCTCATTTTCATGTCAGCGACTAGTTTGACTTCTACTCTCCCAAGAGCACTGCCTGTCTCAGGCCGAGAGCCACTCCGCTCCCCATGGCCTGACTGGTGAGGGTCAGCACTCCTGTTCGGGTCCAGACTTGAGCTCCCCAGGACTGCCAGGACTGCCTAGTCCCGAGTGACACAGGTACTCGTAAATTAGAGCCATGCAGTGAGTGCCACGGCCTCCAAAAAGACACCCCCGCTCCTTCTGCCAGACCGGTGGCGTATCTCAGTCACATTCTCGTTCTGATCGGGGACGAACGGCCGCTTTCCCCGCAGGTACCTGTCGTAGCTGGAGACAGAGAAGGGACGGGGTCCCACGCCTGGTATAAGTGATGGGTGGCAATGTTCTCTCTCTTTGAAACCATTGCTTGGATTTCCTGCTCTACGATTCCTCGGATAACACTCAGCTTCCTCCCAAACCTAAAATTCAGAACAAAGGTTAAAGAACAGTTGCTTCCTTCGAAATATTAAAAGCAAAAAACCTCAGGGCTTCCTCCCGCTTTGCCTAGAGGAAGACAGAGGCCCCTGTAAAGGGGAATGACACTCCCTCCGAGCGGACTCCAGTCCACGTGCCTTTGTCTAGTCCTCACTCTGCTGCGGTCTGGGCACAGCTCGACAGCCCAGACACTCAGCAGACCTCACGGCCACCGGCCGCCAAGCCGCTTGTGGATTCGCACTTCTCACAGTCAGGCCGCATGCACATTCTGAACACAGAGCAAAGGGCCGGGGTGAAGGTGCTGGTCCCTCTGGACAGGGTGGACAGGTGCCTCACTGCTCCCACCTGGTGTCGAGGGCTTTCAGGGGCTTGTTCCGGGGCTGCTGCTCCAAGCAGCTCACAGCTGGGTTGCCGGCCACGGGCACGGTCATTGCGCTCAGCACCAGCGATGTGATGGCCTGCACGGCGAGGACATTGATCTGGGTCCTCTCCGTGTCTTCCTGGAAGGAGAGCCCACACTTTATCAAGTCACGAGCGGCCAGACACCGGAAACCACTTCTGTCCCCACCTGCACACAGAGCCCGAAGGCCGTGGTTCTCAGGCCGCACGGTCTTAATGGGGGAGCCCCAAGGGCTGCAGAGGGACACGCATTCCCAGCAAGGATCCCAAGTTCCCCGCATCTGTGACTTGAAAGAAATCTGTCTATCTTTGAAAGCACGGTCTCCAGGCACAAACCTCCAGATTACTGTTTAAGCAACTGCCCTTCAATTTCCCGCCTCATTTGAGGAGCTCTGCATATAACAACCTGTTCTACACGGGAATGTAAAGACACTGGCGATTTCTGACATACACTCATTCTTCGAACTGACATTTCTACAGGTCTGTGCCACACTTGCACAGGACTAAAGACTTCCATCCAGGGCCTGCAGCACCTCGGGCTCTGCCTTATCAGAATGCGGCTTGTACTCATAGTGCAGTGACGGAAGGAAGCCGGACAAGCCCCCGCCCAGCGTCAAATGAACAGGTGCACACACACCCTCAGCCTTTACCACCCGCCTCTTCATTCTGATTCAACCCACACACTGTACGTGAACACTGAGAAGCAGAACTCAGACATATTTCCAAGAGAGGGAGTGATCGAACGGACCCTGAACACGGGACGCACCATGACAAAGGACCGCAGCTGCTGGCCATCAGGGCCACTCCGAGTTCAAGGGGATTTCCTGCTGCTCTGCGACGTCAGTCTAGATAGGACCCGGCCGCCCTGGTAAACCCAAGTCAATAGCACCTTCCCTTCTCTGGGCTCCTCCCCGAGCAAGTCGCCGCTGCCAGCCGGCGCACGCGGGGGCCCGCACACAGCCTCACCTCCGGTGGGCTCTCCTCCTGCTCCATTACCAGAGGCTGAGTCACCAGGACACCAAGGAGGGTGGCCCATGTCTCCTCAAACTGCGTGCGGCTGGTCCATCCTAGAAACACAAATGTTCCGTGACACAGAGTCACCCGCTCCGCAGCCTTGATGCGGCGTGCCAGCTGGGCTGCGCGGCTGCAGCGGAACAGGCCCGGCCCCTGGGTGCCACCCCCCACAGCCCCCTCGACCCGCACGCCGGCTCCGAGACGCGGCCACGCCGCCAGCTCTGCTCTGCCAGCGAGGACACAGAAACACACCCGTCTGAGGCCACAGGACAAGCAAGTGGCACGGCCTCCAGCCCAAGCTGTGGACACAGGGTGAAGTGAAGGGACGTCTAAGCCGTGGGCCACACCGGAGCGGGTCCGAGCTGTTCCTGCCCTGCTCACCAGAGGGCGCACAAGTCCTCCGCAAAGACTGAGCACCACTCGGAGCCTGGGCCCCAGTGCCGAGCGCAGACCCCAGCCCAGCCCACCGGGCCGCACGCTCAGAGCGGGGGCAATGTGTGCTCTGTGGATTCTCAGTAGAGCTGCTGAGAAGAAAGAAGTGAAGGCAATAGTTTCTCTGACCCTGTCTAGAAGAGCAGATTAAGAAAGGATGTGAGCTCGCGGGGGCACTCGTCTGGGAAAGGCACGTCTAGTGGTCGCCCTCAAGCACCGTCACCACCAGTGGCGCTCGAGGGGAGGGATGAGTGCCATGCTCGCTGCTCCCAGCGTGACCTGGGAGGTGGGCGTGGCCAGCCACTTGCCATCGGGCTACGAGGGACAGGAAGAGGGTACTGAGGGCTGGAAAAGCAGGGCATCAAACTGGAGGATCTCCTCAGTAAACTGGATAGGGAGGATTAGGCACAGACAGATATTTAGGTTTATTTGAGGGAAATGAAAAGAACGAACAAAGACAAAGGCAAGAGCAAAGGCAACATCGGGAAGAGACTGTGGAGCTGCCCGGGGTCCCTCGTGTAGGTCTGAGTAAGGACTGGAGCTCGAAGATGCCCGAGCAAGGAAGGGAAGGACAGCACGCAGGGGCCGGCCAGGAGACGTCCCGGGAACCACCTTCAGGACAGGACAGAAATGAGGCTCTCCAAGGCAGTCTTGGGTCGCTGCGGAGACTGCACTTCGGACAAGGTAAGCAACTGCCCGCTCCACTCAAGGGAAAAGAAGAGGCAAGACAGTATCAGCGGCCTGAACCTTCTAGCTTCACGATGAGCACAAACTCTGCAGAAGCCAGGGCTCACGGGCATGAAGGCCAGGCCCCGTGGGCAGGCTGGGTGCCCACGCCAGACACTCCAGGAAACACTGCAGCTGGACACGGCCACTTGGGAGCTACCCACTACAACCCTCCTGCCGGACCGGCCCTCCAGCCATGAAATGCGGATAAAAAGGCACTGCATACCGTGCTGCGAGAAGTGGAGAAGCAGCCCGACAGAAGACCACCCAGGCTGCCCCTTACTAACTGTGCCAGTCGTGTGTTGCTTAGTTTCCAAATCTGTTCACAATGCTAGAAACCACGACACTAGGGGTCCCCCACCGCCCAGGGGGCCAGCGCTGTCTCACACGGTGAACTGGGCCACGCATGGTCAGTCACCAGGGGCTTGTCCTGACTTCCAACAAGCCTGCTGCGTGAGGACGTAGGGTTAAGCAACCTTCCACCCCCCCCCCCCAAACACCACAGCAACCGGGGAGAATTTTCCACGGCCACAGTTCGTATTCACTGTGGGACGTACTCACACGGGACTGTATCATGCCCTACATCCCTTGTGGAACAAACGAGAAGAACTAGACACTCTGAGGACTAACAATTCTGGAAGAGAAACCCAGGTTACCTAGTGCATTGATGCGGTAGATGAACTCTTTAAAGACTTCCTTCTCCTGGAGGAACTCCACCGGGATCTCAGGGAACGCTGTGCCGAAGTCCCCTCCCGGCTTGGGCGACCATCCGAGCTTCCAAACCTGACGATGAAAAAGAAACAGAGTGACCCCAGTCAAGTTAGGCTAGCTGCACTCTGAGGACACCGTGAAGCATCCTTTCTCTACCCATGGTCTCTCTCCGGAGGCCGCGTGCCTACCGATGGCTCACACAGACACTCCCCAAAGCAAGCACACCCCCCTTCCGGGAAAATAGCTCCCACGCACTGCCTGGCGATATCCTGCCCTCCCACTCCCAGCCTGGCCCGGCCCCTCTCCCCGACGGCCGCGACTCTCCCGCAACCCCCTGGCTGGCTGTTCTCCAGGCGGCTCTCGCGAGTCCATGCTGGCAGCCCCGCCCCCAAACAGTGGCTGGTGTGTTAGATGGAGACGGGTGTCAGATGAGGTGCAGCTGCACAGACAGAGTCCCTGGCGAGCGCGCACAAGGCGCCATGCCGTCCACACTCGTCACCTCTGCCAGCAGAGGGCTGACCTGAGGCAGACCTGAGGCGGTCCTGGCAGCAGGAGCAGCCATCCTTCCAGCCGGCAGAGTGGACCCACTGGCTCCCGGTTCCCCAGGCACACCCGTGGGGGCCTCGGACACACGGCCAGCCCACCTCCATGGCGCCACCGCCTCAGTCAGCTCAGGAAGACACCAGGTCTCCCACAATGTCGCCGAGCCCCTCAGCACATCCTGGCAGGGTGCCCTCCCGGTGCGGCCCTCCTCGGGTCAAGGAGCACCCCCTACAGCCCGTACCCCAGGGCCTTCCCACGGCGGCTCCCCGCTCCCCTCCAGCGGAGCAGCTGCAGGCCCAGAACGACCCTGCTTCTCCCACGGGCACAGGGCTGCAGACGCGTCAGCCCGACACACCAGGCTGCAGCTGCTGCTCAGTGCAAGGCCTCCGGGGTTGAGGGGCACCTGCCACGCGCCTCCCTCTCATACACGGGCACAGAGGCTGTGCCCGCAGGCAGGCACGGGTCCTTTCCAGGCAGAAGCAAGCCCCTTTCCTCTCGGTCGCGGCCCACCTTGACCGGCAGCCATGCTGTGTCCACCCCGTGCCCCCACTCCTTGTCGCTCAGCACTTTCCCAAGGGAGGGGCCGACTGGCCACCATCGACCCCCAGTCTGCTCACGCTCAGTCCTTCCTACCACCTGAGACAAGAATGCTGATGAATGCTGACTTGAAACTGATCCCGAGGACAATCTGAAATTGGGAGTTTCAAAAGTGGTCATGCCCAGATGGCCGAGCAGTATGAGACGGTGCCTGATCTTAAAGGCAAATACCCCAGGGGCACGACTTCCGTCCACAAGGGCATGGAGTCACCTTCTGACGTGGAGGACTGCCCCGCGGGAGACGAACTCTCACTCCTCCACGCACTGCCCTGTGCTGAGAAACACAGCCCTTCTACCGATGACCGCTCGACCTCGTGCCCGAGGCAACTAGACAGGGGCCGGACCACACTCCACGCAGAGGCACGGGAGCGGTGAGACCCCAGTCAGGGGCTGGCCCCCACAGCTCGCTTGTTCCGGTTTCCCTGCAAAGGGATGAGCAGACTCACCAGCGGGGGGACGCGCGTGTAGCTGTTGACGAGAGGTAAGCGGGCCAGGCTGATGATGATGTTCCTGAGCACCGACGTGAGAAACGCGGGGGTGTTGCTATTCCTTCTGTGCCCCAAGGCCAACACCGACGGCAGGGACTCCACCATCTCTGCCACCATCCCACAGGCTGCAGTGACGTATGCAGGGTCTAAAAACAGACACCGGGGTTCAGGGCACTATTCCGTCCAAACACATGGTAAACCCGCCACCTCCGCTCCTGTTCTTCCCAGCCCTGCTAAGGCAGAAGGTGCAGGCCTACAACCAGTGGCTTGGCTGCCAACGCAGAGCCCCCCAGACTCCCAGGCGGTACTGAGGGCCTGCAGATTTCACCTCCATCCAGCCTACTGAAACTAGCAAGCCTCTCCATGCCGGCCAGGACTGCGGTCTTGAGCCCGGCCCCCACTCCCGGTCCCAGCCCTCGTGCCCACTGTGCTCGGTGAGGTCAGCACCCGCTGGCCAACACCCAGGAGCGGTCATGCCCTGGCTTTCCCTGGTTCTTCCAGGACCCTGTGCTGCTCTCGAAGCCGGCATGCGGAGAACCGGGTTGTCCATCTCTGGCTCCGTTTCCCGGGATCAGGGGTTCTCCTGGGTGGCTGCTGGGATTCTGACGGGGCACCAAGCCTCCCCTACAAGTCCTGAAGCAGAATGCTGAGGAGAACCCCACAGCCTTAGACAAGAAGCACAGCTCGCTGGGGACAGGGACTGCTTGGCGTTCACACGGAGTCTGGCACACGGTACGAGCCCAGACGTTACTGGTCGAGGTGACAAACTTCTGGGTTGGGCATGAATATACACCACGGTTCAGGGGATTCAAGAGGACTAGCAACACCTCGTACGGAGGGTGGGCGGCTTCCTGATGGGCTTACGGAGTCAAAGCCCCCATGAAGCTGTCTTTAATAATACTTTTTTAAGTAAACTCCGTGCGGGGGACTCCAGCTTCTGACAAGATCAAGAGTTGCGTGCTCTACCGACTGAGCCAGCCCAGTACCCCAACACGCAATCTTTAAGAGGTGTGACCCTGTCCAGGTGATAAAAACAGCAAGCTTCTTCCTCTGGCCCAGAGGAAATCAACCGGTCTACACTGGCCATGGGTAGTACACACGACCGACATAAACTACACGTCCCAGTCAGGGGGCCTGTCCGCTCCGACTCGACCCCTTGAAGCCTCCACTCCCTTCAGAGAAATGGAACTCATATTATGGGTAAAATTAGGGGAACACCTGCTGAGCACTCACAGGACTGGCACGTGTTCTCGGTGCTCCAGTTCACATGACCCTCAGACTGACCCGAGGTCACACTGCCATCTGTCTGTACCGCAGAGGCCCGGCTAAACGTGGCCCAACAGGGAGCGGAGCGTGTGCACAACCCTCACGTATCAACGAGAAGCCGTGCGATCACAAGCTCAGGGCTGACGGAACCAGAGAGCTTTGAGAGAAGCACCTGGAGAGGAGCTGGGTCGAGGAATACACTGTTTCTGGACGGTTACACAATCACAGAGCCTTAAGAAGGCAACTGGAAGAAAAATCGCCATGCCGACTACAAGTGACAGGGAAACACCAGCCTCCCTGGCTGGCATATGGGCTGGCAAAAGGACAAAGCACTGTGGGCTTGCTCTGAAATCAGGCCTGTTTCCTAAGTCAGCAGCGCACGGCTAAGCCCCCGGGATACCGAGGAGGAGCACTCCATCAGAGGCAGCCAAGAACCACCGGGGGCACGTGCCTCCCCTCTCTGCGACAGGCCCCGGCCACACCCGCCAGGTGAAGACGGGACGGAGGCCCCCAGGGACAAGCAGTCGCTCAGCCAAGAGCGTCCTTCCCGCCATGCCCTGCCACACTGCCGGCGAAGACCTGACCAGGACAGAGCATGCACAGTCACGGGGCGTGTCTAAGTCGAGAGGAGGTTTAAGTGGATGGGATGTGGATATTTTTTCTGCAGGCAGAGTGTAACTTTCATTTAAAATCCAAAACAGAAGGATGAAATAGACACTCAGGTCACCTAACATTCATGTGGGCAGCTGCACGAACTTCAAGTCGTTTCCATGCAGTCCTTCATCACTCGATAAACATTCATCGGCAAGCACTCACGATAGGGAGAACTTACGACAGCGAGCACATGGAGTGGGGGCCGACAGCCCCTGCCCCCCGCCGAGAGCTCAGGGAGCCGAGTCTGGGGGCAAGGCCTAGAGGAGGGAGCACGAGGGTGGAGAAGGGAGGCTGACAGTGCGGGAGGGGGCACACTCAAACTGCCCTCAGCTCGGGAGCTAGGCAACAGCACGTAGCTAAGTTAAGTAAGTTTTCAAGGGTCCACACTGACCCATTTTTTTTTTAAATTCATTTATTGACAGAGAGAGATGACAAGTAGGCAGAGAGGCAGGCAGAGAGAGAGGAGGAAGCAGGCTCCTCACTGAGCAGAGAGTCCGATGTGGGCCTCCATCCCAGGACCCTGAGATCATGACCTGAGCTGAAAGCAGAGGCTTAACCCACTGAGCCACCCAGGAGCCCCACACTGACCCTTTTAAAAGTCTCTTTTATGAATGAATTTTAAGTCCTCAGAAAAACTGAGTAAGAATGGGTCTTGGGGGCGCCTGGGTGGCTCGGTTGGTTAAGCCTCTGCCTTTGGTTCAGGTCATGATCCCAGAGTCCTGGGACGGAGCCCTACATCGGGCTCCTTGCTCTGCGGGGAGCCTGCTCTTCCCTAGTCCACTCTTCCTGCCCCTGCCTGTGTACCCTCTCTCGCTCACTCTCTCTCAAATAAATGAAATCTTAAAAGAAAGGAAGGAAGGAAGCAAGGGAGGGAGGGAGGGAGGGAAGAAGGGAGGATTGGTCTTAAGACTTACTTTGTGCGTTTGAATCTACTTCGTCCTCTGTGGAAGCCTTTGGGGTGTTCATCCTTCTTTCTGGACTAAGAAGTTGGTCCCCAGGCTGCACCACAACTAAAAATCACAACAGAACAAACAGAATTTCCACACACTTTTACTATTCCTTTTTACTCAAACGTTCACATTCCTGCAAGGACTTCGAGGTGACAGCACATCGGAGGCGGCACGGGGGCCCCGCCGTCGGTTCCAGGCAGCAGTGCCCGGGCCCGCGTGGAAGGCGCGGGACTCGACCTCCCTGCTCAGAGTTCCACGGGCGTCCACAGCGGCCGCCTGCACCTCTTGCCCCGAAGGCTTTTTATCAGACAGCTCGTGATTCATTACTGCTAAAAGCATCACTTATGCCCCCAAGAAGTCCGGCTTTGAAAAATTACTCCCGGGACGCCTGGGTGGCTCAGTTGGTTAGGCCACTGCTTTCGGCTCAGGTCATGATCCCGGAGACCCGGGATCGAGTCCCGCGTCGGGCTCCCTGCTCGGCGGGAAGCCTGCTTCTCCCTCTCTCGCTCCCCCTGCTTGTGTTCCCTCTCTCACTGTGTTTCTCGCTGTCAAATAAATAAAATCTTTAAAAAAAAAAAAAAAAAAAAAAAAAAAAAAAAAAAAAAAAA
>PITA01013945.1:0-55521 GCA_004023965.1 Spilogale gracilis
AAAAAAAAAAAAAAAGAAAAAAAAAATAAATAGCAAAATGGCAGACATAAATCCATTCATATCAATAATTACATTAAATATAAATGGATGCAGCACTCCACTTAAAAGCCAGAAGTTTAAAGCCAGAAGTTTAAAGTCAGACCAGATTTAAAAGCAAGATTCTGTAACAGGTAAAACTTAGCATATCTGACTCCGTATTGCTTCTATTTCCCTTGCTGCTGTGACCTCCAACTTAGGCCTGCATGTAGGAACATGACAGCTGAGATTTGAAAAAAACTGCACTCCTTTTTTACCCCAAACCTACCTCACTCAAGGAGATAAGGAAGTATGTACAGAAATGATTATGCTATGTTTAAGATTTATAGAGGCAACACGACCAGATTCTTGTATGTGAAGGTCAACTCACTGAGGACAAAAGAAGCTACACAACCTTCCTCAGATGTCTACAGATGTCAGTCACTTTTTGACTCCAACCCCCTTCAACATTCTCCTCTTCTGAACATAAAAGAAGCTCAAATATGCTGGGGTAAATGGTTCTTTGGACAACAGTTTACCATCTCCTCAGTTTCCTGTCTTTGCAACAAAGTTGCATTCCTTGCCCCAGCATCTTGCCTCTTGACTTAAAGGTCCATTGTGTATCATGTAGAAGAAGCTTGGGCTTGATTGCAGTTCAACTCTATGCTGTTTACAAGAGAGTGTTCAAATACACAAATAATATGGAAAGGCTATACCAAGCAGACAATATGAGAAGTGGATTGGCTATAAATAATTCCACACAAAGTACACTTGAAGACATAACCTGTAACTACCGAGAATGAGGGAAATTTCATAATGACACAAGAGTGAATACATCAAGAAGATAGTACAGTTATAAACACCTAACAACAGAGCCCCAAAATGCAACAAGCAAAAGTGGCAGACAGGAATGGAAGAACAGATAATTCAATAATAGGAATAGTTGCAGATTTTAGTACCTTACCATCAATAATAAATAGAACTAGACAGAATGTTAATAATTATATGGAAGAATTAACCAGATATTTACACAGCATGACACCCAGCAACAGCAGAATACACATTATTTTCAGTACACATGGAATATTCTCAAGGGTAGAATTTAGGCTAGGCTATAAAACAAGTCTTAATAAACTTATAAGGATCAAAATCATTTAAAATATTTTTTTCATTCACAACAGAAATAAATTAGATATCTATAATAGAAAGAAAAAACTTAAATCCTCTGATTTTGAAAATTAAGCACACTTCTAAATAATTCATGGGTGGAAGAAGAAGTCACCAGGCAAATTAGGAACTACTTTGAAGAGAATTAAAATAAAATACAATATATTAAAAGTTTTGAGTTGCCACCAAAGCAATGCTTAGAGGAAAATTTATAGCTCTAAAATGCTTATATGAGAAAGGAGGAAGATCCAAAATCAGCAATCTAAATTTCCACCTCAAAAAGCTAGAAGTAGAAAAAAGTCAACTCAAAGTAAGTATAAGGAAAGAAAGAATATATTTTTTAATGAAATAGAAAACAAAAATATCAGAGAAACTCAGTGAAACTGAAAGTTGTTTTCTTGAGAATGTTTTTAAATGCAGATTCACCTTTAGGCTGACTGAGAAAAAAGGAAGGAAGGAAGGGGAAGAAAGGAAAAGAAGGAAGAAAGAAGAAGGAAAGAAGGAAGCTGAGGAAAGAAGGAAGGAAAAGAAAGGGAAAAAAAGACAAACTGCCAAAAATCAGAAATTCAGAGGAATTATAAATGGATAACTCTTTAGGTCAATGAATTTGACAGTTTAAATGAAATGAACAAATTCCTAGAGAGATACAAATTACCCAGACTGACTAAAGAATAAATAGAGGGCCGCCTGGGTGGCTCAGTTGGTTAAGTGACTGCCTTCAGCTCAGGTCATGATCCCGAGATCCTGGATTGAGCCCCACATCGGGCTTCCTGCTTGGCGGGAAGCCTGCTTCTCCCTCTCTCACTCCCCCTGCTTGTGTTCCCTCTCTGGCTGTGTTTCTCTCTGTCAAATAAATAAAATCTTAAAAAAAAAAAGAATAAATAGAAAGTTTGAATAGGAATACAAAGAGTAAAAAATGTTGGATTATAATTAAAAATCATCCCACAAAGAAAAACCCAGACTTAGATGAATTCAATCAAATATATGCCAATTGCACACAATTTTTTTCAGAAAGTAAAGGAGAAGGAAGCACTTTCCAACTCATTCGTTGAGGCCACTATTACCCTTACACCAAAGGCAGACAATGACATCACAAGGCAAGCGCATTAGTCTGTATGAAAATAGAGGCAAAAAATCTTAAACTGAATCCTGCAACACCACATGGGATTTATTGCAGGAATCTAGATGGATCAGAGACTTGAATGTGAACAATAAAACCTCACAAGGGCTGGGATAAAATATGGTTGAACTTAGCTATGACCTGGGTATATATACTTATTAATTCTGCTTTGAACTTTGGCTGTAAAATCTGCATGTACTAAGAGAAAAGATTAATAAATTTGATGACCCAAAATAAAAAAAGAATGTTTTCTTTTTTTTCTTTTTAAAGATTTTATTTATTTGACAGAGAGAAACACAGCCAGAGAGGGAACACAAGCAGGGAAAGTGAGAGAGGGAGAAGCAGGCTTCCCGCTGAGCAGGGAGCCCGATGTGGGGCTTGATCCCGGACCATGACCCGAGCCGAAGGCAGTCTCTTAACCAACTGAGCCACCCAGGTGCCCCAGTGCAATTTCTTAATATCTAATGAAACTGCATGTGTATGCATCATGTGTGTCTAATCATGAAGAAACATCGAACGAACCCATATTGAGGTAAATTTTGTTAAACAACCAACCTGTAACCTTCAAACTATTGATTAATTAATAAAAAAAAATTGCGGAACTGTTTCAGATTAAAAAATACTAAAGAAACATGATAACTGGGGCACCTGGGTCGCTCACTGAGTTGAGCAGCTGCCTTCGGCCCAGGTCATGATCCCGGAGTCCTGGATCAAGCTTCACAGCAGGCTCAAACCAGGTCAGAGGAGAGCCTGCTTCTCCCTCTCCCTCTGCTTGCTGCTCTGTCTAGTTGTGCTCTCTCTGTATCTTTCTGTCAAATAAATAAATAAAATATTTAAAAAGAGAAAAAGAGAAACATGACAACTGAATGTGGTGTAATCCTAGACTGGATCATTTTCTGGGGTGAAAAAAAAACTGCAAAAGGTGTTATTGGGGGGGGGTGCCCGGGTGGCCCCGTTGGTTGGGTGACTGCCTTCGGCTCAGGTCATGATCCCAGAGACCCGGGATCGAGCCCTGCATCGGGCTCCCTGCTCAGCGGGAAGCCTGCTTCTCTTTCTCTCCCTCCCCCTGCTTGTGTTCCCTCTTTAGCTGTGCTTCTCTCTGTCAAATAAATAAATAAATCTTTATAAATAAAATAAGTTTTATTTACAAATAAATAAAAAAGGTGTCATTGTAATAATTAATGAAATTAGAGAATCTATAGTTAGATAAAAACATATTAAGATTAAATTTCCTGGACTTGATAACTGTTCTGTGGTTTTATAAGAGGATATCTTTGTTCCGAGGACAGGTACATTGAAATATTAAGGGTAAAGGAACATGATATATATAACCCACTCCCAAATGGTTCAGAAAAAAATTTAATATGTGAAATATATAATTATATACTGATAAGGCATTAATTATAATACTTTAATATATCTCTTATAAAAATATATAGAGAGTGGCATGATGTTAAAAATATGGATAAAGTTTGTACGCAATGTTTTGTGCTGTTCTTGCAACTTTTTTGTAAGCCTGAAATCATTTGAAAATACAGAGTTTAGAACAAAATTAATGTGGCTAAGAATAATATCCAAAGCTCTGTAAGGCTTGTACTGTATTATGTGTGAATTAGAGAATTAGATTGCCCTTTAGTAAAAAAAAAAAAATCAGAGATATACCACATTTTTCATGGATTCTGGCTTTTAAGATTTTTAATAACTCTTTTGGAAATAATCTTTTTTCTTTTATTTTTTATTTATTTTTTATTTTTATTTTTTAATCTTTTTTCTTTTAAATAAAACAGTAGTTAAACTAATATAAACACATGATTTATAATGAAACCAATTCTCCCCTAGCCCACTCCCTGCCCTTCGCATTTCTCAGAAACAGTATCCTTGAATCCTTCCTGGATTTAGTCTGGCTCCAGCTGTATATGTTACATGGGACACTGTTACCACTCTCAACTTGAGAGGGTGTCAGCTGACTTCCTCCTATGGCGAAGGAAGATGTAGCTTATCACAGTAAGGTTAGTTAGCACATCCATCACGTCACATAATTACTGTGTGTGTGTGAGTGTGTGTGAAGAACATTTAAGGTCTACTGTTTTTTGTTTTTTTTTTTTTAAAGATTTTATTTATTTGACAGAGAGAAACATAGCCAGAGAGGGAACATAAACAGGGGGAGTGAGAGAGAGAGAGAAGCAGGCTTCCCGCCGAGCAGGAGCCCGATGTGGGACTCGATCCCGGGTGTCTGGGATCATGACCTAAGCCGAAGGCAGTCGCTTAACCAACTGAGCCACCCAGGCACCTCTAAGGTCTACTGTTTTAATAACTTTTCAGTATATAATACAATATTGTTAACTATAGTCACCATGCTGTGCCTTAGATCCCTAGAATATATTCTTATAACTGGAAGTTTGTATTTCTTTGTTTGTTATTCAGAAGATTTTATTTATTTATTTGAGAGAGAGCATGAGTGGGGGGAGGTTTGGGGAGGAAGATCCCCTGCTGAGCAGGGAGCCCCATGTGGGAGTCGATCCCAGGACCCCAGGATCATGACCTGGGTTGAAGGCAGATGCTTAACTGATTCAGCCACCCAGGTGCTCCTCTATTTTTTGACAAACATCTCCCCATCCCACCCTCTCTGCCTCTCACCCTACATCTCTGGTAACCATCCTACTCTCAGTTCCTAGCTTTAAAATTTTAAATATTATATTAAATCACTGTATCTCATGATAACAAGTAAAGACCATACCTCTTGACTTCCGCTTTGTAAATGAAAACACTAAGACCCCACCCTTTCCTTTACTTCTTCAGCTCTCAATTTCTGTGTGCTAAACCTTTGGATTGTGAAACTTGAGAGTATCTACATCATATTTTGGAATTACAATGAAGTTTTCTTTGCCTTTACTCTAATAGATTCCAAAAGTGGAAACCAATGCAAAACTTTCCAGTTATCATGAGGAGATGCTATTTTTTGCATAGCTAAGTTCTATGCTCTGATTATATTTCTTCCTCCATGGCTGTGTGTTTTCACTCTTCTGCCACTGAAAGGAAAACAAATCCTCAAATGGATATTCTTTCTTACATTCCATCAGTTGCTCCGAATCATGTCATATACTTAAGCTTATTTCATATTTGAACTTGGCCTTTCTTGTACTGGTCCCTCCTCAGCCTGCATCCTGAAATTTCAGATGGCATTACCCTTAACCTGTTAAGGGAGATGCACCCCTTTTCACCCTGTTCCTTCACCACTCAGTCTCTCTGTTGTTTAGCATCCATTTCATTTTTTCTTAAAGGATAATGATATCCCATTTGTCTTGTGTTGAGCCAGCCGCTTCATGTTGGGGCCATAGCTTTCTTGAGAGCTTTTCGTTTTTCTTGGAGTATCTAAGTGCCTTCCTTTACTTATTGCTAGGCTTCTCTGGGCTTTTATCCTTCCAAATATGATTTCACACTCTATTCTGTTGAGTCTCTTCTCCTCCCCTCTTCCCACTTCTGTTTTCCCTGTTTGTTTTTAGGTGTGTGGGTTTTTTTTTTTTTCTTCACTTTGAACTTCCTTTTGAGAGGGCTGAGGCTCCCTGATTCATCTTTCACTGGGCTCTCCCAGTAGGACATTTTTTGATATTGTCATCCTTGTTGCATCCATTATTTCCTGGATCCCTCAGCTGCCTCTTTGTTTTTTCCAATCTCTGATTTGTTGAAGTATATCCAAAAGCAACTTTTTAGAGAGGATATGTGGAATATTGCAGGTTCTACAGGTCCGAAATACTTTCATTTTCCTTTCACACTTGACTCATCAATTTCCTGATTATAAAACTCTATATGAAAATATTTTTTCCTCAGCCTTTAAGATATTTTTGTTATATTCTAGCATCTAGTGTTCCTGATGAGGAATGTGTTGTCCACCTGGAATGTTTTTCTTCTGTAAGTAAATATACCTTCTTCCCCTCTCCTCCCCGCATCCCCCTGTCCTGATGTTTTTATGAGCTTGTATGAGGCTTAGTACTCATGTGTCTGGATGTGGGACAGTTTCTTTCATCCTCCTTGACACTATGTTTTCTCTTTTAGGAACCCTTTCAGTTGAATCTAGATTTTCAGAATTGGCTACTGTATGTCCTTTCTAAATATTTTGCATCAATCACATTGGCTTTTTGTTGTTGTTGTTCTACCTTCTGAAAGCTGACCTCGACTTTATCTTCTAATGATTCTATTTATTTTTACTTTGGAGAAATTATATTTTTGATTTCCAAGACATCTTTATTTTCCTCTGATATTTATAAAAATTGGCACTCTGGTCTTGTTTGGTTAATGCAGCATTTTCTCGAATTCCACCTTTTCTTTTAATCTTGGTGTTTCTTCATTATGCTGCAGGCTTCGTTCACCCCATGTTCGAGTGAGTCTGGGAGCAGGCTGGTTGGAAACTGTGCTTGCCTCCATTCTGACTCCAGGTCCCACTGTACTTGCCCCCACTAGAATTTGCCACATCACTTCACTCCTTCCTTATTTCTGGCCAATGTCTGTGTATTCTAGGATGCAGTTTCATCTGTTATCAGTCAATACATATCAAGTGATTTCCTTTCCCCTTTGTTGAACGCTCTGGTCTCCTGTCTGTTGGGTGTTTTAATGAGGTCTTGGGAGGAATATCTGTCCACTGTCTTTGGGAATACATTTTAGTTACCAACAGTGTTGTTAGCAGGGGTCATTGCCAAGCTTGTCTGCTTCTCAGCAGTGCCACCCTTGTATTGTCCTGTGTAGTTTGGACTAAATTTTATGTTAAATTTTGATATGGCATTTCTAAAAACAAAATAAAACATTTTTTTTTCAAACCCTATTAAAGCATTCTGCATTTTAAAACTTTTCTAGATATGAAGCTACTCATTTCTGAATTAGTGTTTGTCCTTTTACCAAGGATCAGTATTTATCATGTGATAAATAATCTTTGTTTTCTGGTATTTCTCCAAATCCTGACTTTGCAAAGTCCAAGCCAGGATCACAAAATCTAGAGTGATAGCTTTGTTCTGAGCATTGCTGTCTCAAGCCTCCATTTGTTTTTTCTACCACAATGTTCCCTCTGTTTTCTGTACCCCACCTGTAGTCTCCTCCCCACCAAGCTTCACGGCTAGATTGGGCCTGCCATTCAGAGTGCTTACCCTATCAATATTCTTTTTGTAACAGAGTCTGCCTGCAGGCCTGCTGAAGGAGCTGGTCATTGGAGGTCCCTTCAGTAACACATGCCTTGTTGTACCATGGGCCTCCTCCTGCTCCCTCATGACCCAAGGAAAACCAATCTATAGATATAGCATCAGCCTTTCATGTGATTTTTTTTCTTGTTTTACCTTATTAGGCTCATGGAGACTAAATTGGATCCCTGACACTATATTAGCTGTTAGGAGATGCTGAGAAGGTGAAGGGGTGCAGAGTCTACAACACGTGGCATGAGGCAGACACAGATGCAAGCTGAGTCACATTAATGGTGGGGCATCAGTGAGTGACAAAACAGGATAAGGCAGCCCCTGGCAGTGCCTGAGGCCCCAAGGGGCCTTCATCTGGCCTCATACTCAAGTAGCTGGGGTGTGCCTTGGGGCTGTTCTCTGTATGAAGTCATGCTGGAAGGTTCTTCCTGATTACAGTGAGGTCTGGCCAATGGCTAGGAGTCTTTTTTCCCTTCACCTTGTCTGCTTTCTAATCATTAGCCTCTTTTTTGCTTGGGAGTACTGTAAGGAAGTTTTAGAACCCAGGCCAGGCTGAAACAAACCCAGAGGGGCCGTTCAAAGGCTGTGTGCTCTCCGAGGCTGCCACTGCAACCCCAGGGACTGCTCCTTCCTCTGAGCTCACAGAGCACTTTGACATCAGAGAGGTTCCTCATGAGACATGAGGCCTCCCTACAGGATTAGAAGAGTGGCAGGACCATGGCTTGTGAACCATTATGTCCTTCGAAGTGCCCAGAGTGGGGATTCTGCAGAAGAACTCATCACCAAATGTTTGCTCAATCAGTGCAAGAAAAGCTGCAAGGGCACGAAAAGGAGAGATCCATGGAGAAAAAGATTTTAATAGATGCATATGGAAATTTCTTTCTAGTTATTATTTATTCCACTAAGCACGTGGATGCATGAATTCATTTAACAAGACTTTTTTTGGCACATGTGATATGTATTAAATGTGAGATATACAAAGAAAGCTAAGATACAGGGGCGCCTGGGTGGCTCAGTTGGTTAAGCGACTGCCTTCGGCTCAGGTCATGATCCCTGAGACTGGGGATCAAGTCCCACATCGGGCTCCCTGCTCCGCGGGAAGCCTGCTTCTCCCTCTCTCACTCCCCCTGCTTGTGTTCCCTCTCTGGCTATGTTTCTCTCTGTCAAATAAATAAAATCTTTAAAAAAAAAAAAAAGAAAGCTAAGATACAGCTTTTCTTTTTTTCTTTTCTTTTTTTTTTTTAAGATTTTATTTCTTTGACATAGAGAAGCACAGCTAGAGAGGGAACACAAGTGAGAGAGGGAGAAGCAGGCTTCCCACTGAGCAGGGAGCACAGTGCGGGGCTTGATCCCCAGACTCCAGGATCATGACCTGAGCCGAAGGCAGCACCTAACGACTGGGCCACCCAGGTGCTCCAAGATACAGCCTTTCTTAAGACATTCTCAGTCAAATGGGAAAGAGAGTTTATGATGTGACTATTACAATTCAGTAAATGTTGTGTTCTGATCGGTCTCTGAGAGGAAAAGAGAATCCAATGTATAAACAAGGAAGTCTTTACAGAAAAGGAGGAGAGATTAAGCTCCTACTATGTGTCAGCCCTCTGCCTAGTTTAACTCAGTCGATATTTGGAGTGAGGTTTCCATGGTCTGTCTAATACATCCTTTGTTCATCTTACAGGTGAAGAATCAGGCTCAGGGAGATTCAGGCTGAGACCTGATCCCACGACCAGCAAGTGATGGAGGCCATCTGGCTCCTCTGACTTGAAACCCTGCTGCTTCCTCCAGTGTTGGGAACCTGCCACAGGTAACTGCTTCCAGAGCGTAACATGGCTCAGACATAATATTGGAGGCCTGAAAACACAGTATTTGATTTAAGAAGATTGTTCTGACTATAACTAACACCCTTGGGGCCTTCAGGCGAAAACAAATCCACTGATTATTGGCCTCACAAGACCCTTTTAGCCTCAGCAGCTGGCTTCTGTTCCAAGGAGGCCTGGTTTTGTCATCTCACACCTGGCCCTCAGACCATTGTGGCTGGGCCCCAGCTGCTGGGCCCAAAGGGAGGTGCAGCCACAGGCTCCAATCTGCAGCTTCCCCAGCTGCTCTGGACTTGGTGTTGGCCACAGCTGTGCCTGCAGAACTTTCTTTACGTATCACAAACCTGCTGACTCTGTTTTGTTTTATGTTTGTGTGTGTTTTTGTTTTTGTTTTTAAAGATTTTATTTATTTGACAGAGAGAAACACAGCTAGAGAGGGAACACAAGCAGGGGGAGTGAGAGAGGGAGAAGTAGGCTTCCTGCAGAGCAGGGAGCCCGATGTGGGGCTCGATCCCAGGTCTCCGGGATCATGACCTGAGCTGAAGGCAGTCGCCCACCCAACTGAGCCACCCAGGCACCCTGTGTTTTTGTTTTTAAGTCCTGGGTACTTAAGTTCAACCAGGAGCCTGGAAGAAGGAGTAAAACATTTATCCATCATTGGTGGTGTCATTACCAAAAAGTAGTTGGCAGTTTCCAGGCCAAAGTTGTGTCGAGGCCAATCTGGAGTGCAGCCTGGCTCTAAGACAGAGGAAGATGGAGATGTAGGCAGGAGGAGAGGGGTACGGACTGTGCCCTGAGGGACTATGAGCCCGCTGTGGCTACCGGTCAACCTAGCCGGCATCCAGGTACTCGGGCATAAAGCAGGGGCCTCGCAGTGGTGGGGAGGGAGACCCAGGCCCCACGTGCTGTTTTAAGGGGACCTGAGAGAGGATACGAAAGCACCACTTGCTTTTCTTGCTGTGCCAATGAATGCCTCTGGAAGAGGGGTGCTGCTGGGAGGGCACAGCTGCCCAGATCCTTCCTGAGGACTCATGGAACCCTCCTGAACACATTCAGTCCCCACCTTCACCTCTTATGAACACTCCAAATGTGTGTCTCAGGGGAAGAGAAAAGCTCATGCTGCTCCAGGGAAGACAGGAGTGTACATAGATGTTAGGTGCTTGAGCCTGAAAATGAGAACAAGCACCTTTCCACTCTCTACCCCATTCCTTTTCATTTGCACTGGGCAAGGAACTCAGTGTCTGTAAGCCCCAGCGATCTATACAACGGGGCTAATGCTGGGCAAGGAACTCAGTGTCTGTAAGCCCCAGCGATCTATACAACGGGGCTAATGCTGCCTTCCTAGTAATTTGAAGATTTCACAAGCTAACATTTAAAGGGCACAAAATAGGGTACAGGTGCTCACTGAGTGGTGGCTATTCCAAGTAAAGAACACTTTGTCCTCCATCCTCAATGGGTCCCAGACTGAGGGCCCATGTATGTTAAACCCTCTGCATGACCCCCAGCTTTCCTGGTTTGGATGGATTTTACTGATCCAAAAATGCTCAACTTAAGGGTTTCTCTCTGTCTTGAACTTTCTCTGACCCCTGCCAGGCTGAGTCAGATGCCCCTCCTCTGGGCTTCATAAAGTGCCTCATATCCTACATTGTTTGGGAATGATCTATGCATGTGTTTTTCTCTCCCTTTAGGCGGTAAAGTCCAGGGGGACAGGGACTATGTTTTCCTCTTTGTATTCCAGCATCACTCACAGAATGTGCTGGAGAGAGGTCTAATATGAGAAGAACTGAGTTCAGGGTCCAAGATTTTCCTTTTCTACAGGTCAAGGCCAGGTGCCTGCTGGAGAAAGTAGGCGTTGTAGCATTGATCATGCCTCTAACCAAACAGGATCCACAGAGGAGCGAATTCTTATTCTGCAGTCCTTGTTGGAGCTGGGAATGCCTCTGAAAGGCTTTAGGCAGATCTAAGCCATGAAAGGGAAGAGACAAAAATGAGAAGAGAGAAAAATAAGAAACAGGAAGAGGAAACAAAGATATGTTGGGTCCATGATAGATCGGTTGAGGAAAAAAACAATCATTGAGCATGAGAATAACAGAAGAGAAAGAGAAGGGTATTAGGGAGAGGACAAACAAATAATGCCTCAAAGACTCATGTGTGTGTGGGAAGGCCGGGCTGTGGGCACGCAGTAGATGAGCTCCAGGGATGTTTCAGTAGCAGGAAGAGGCCAGTGTGGGGGCCCTGGGCTCCAGCTCTGGAGTTAGATGATCCCTTTAGGATTCCAGTTGCACCAAATGGCCTCTGGCTGGCTCTTTAAAGCCCTCTTTCCTGAGTCATACATGCGGATAGCAATAATATGTATTTTGTTGCTGTGATAAGGATTAAATGAGATGACTGGTATAGAGGCAGTTGTCCGTATGCATGTTACACAGTAAGTGCTCAGTAAATTGTATCAGTTCTATAAATGTCAGTCTTTTTTTTTTTTCCTTGAATGTCCTGGGTCTGATTTCAGAGTCTCAGAGAGATGGGGGAGTGGGATAAATGAAGGGGGATCCTCTGATATAGTATATTATGGCCTAGAAAAGATCTCTTCCTCTCCCAGTTTCTGTTCACTGAGATACCCAAAACATTTTTACTGTGGCTCTAAGGGAATTAGCAATATGAAGACAGAAAAATAAAAACAACAGTGGGAAGAATGATTCTGGAGTCAGGACACCTGAGTTCTGGTCTAGATCCCACTGCTGCTCAGCTTGATGACCTTGAGCAAGTTCCATAAGCTCTGTGGGCCTCTGCTCACTCATCTGTCAAATAAAGGAATTGGTCTGTAAGCCTTTTTTTTTTCTACAACAATCACTGATTTTAATATCCAGCCAAACTGAGTTGAAATATTTCTTCCTCCTGCTTGTCTACAATGGCTTGCTACCTGCCGTGCCCCCCGCCCCACCTCCCTCCCTATAGACTGATTAACAGGCAAAGCAGACCTCACTAGTCTTTGTAAAAACTGAATAAATACAGCTTATATCTAGCACTCTCTGTGTAAGTACCTACATTTAAGAACCCGGCGATTTCTGGGGTGGAGGTAGGGGTGGGGAAGGGCATGAGACATGCAGATCTTCCTCTGAAAGCAGAGCATGAGCACACATGGCTGGGCACGGGTCCTCCTCTGAAGTACAAGCAATGACTGCACAAGGCAGGGGTTTCCATCTGGGAGAAGGGAAGAACCAAGAGCAGGCTGCAGTGCTCGATTGTATAAAATGGAAAGTTTGACAGAGAAGGGCAGAGCCTCCTTTGGCACCGCAAGGGAGAAGGATGACCCACAGGGCTGACTTCAGATTTCAGCGTCATGTAGGAAAAAGCATCCATCCATTTCATTCAAAGCAGGAGTTGGGAAACCTTGTCGGTAGAGGGACAGACAGTAGGTGTCCTAGGCTTTGTGGGCCAGGCAATGTCTGTCACAGAGGCTCAGCTCTGCTGTGTGGTGTGAAGGCAGCCACAGAGGATATGCAGGAAGCATGGCTGTGTGACCCTCAAGCAGGATTCACAAGAGGAAGCGGCCAGCCAAGTTTGCTGGCCCTTGAGTTAGAGGAGTGCACGGAGAACTCCATGACTGCTGGAAGGACTACCCCTGCCTCCTCACACCTCAGGAGAGGTGTTCCAGGAGAGGTAGAAAGACCCTCTTACTTGCTAGTGTCAGCATGTATGTCTCTATCTTAGGTAGGGGTTCTGGTTCACTGGCCTGCGGGGTCCCTTTTAGCACTAAATCCCACACTTCTTAGAAGGTGGACATAGGGCAAGCCCATGGGTCTCTGAGTGTCTTTGTGGGGGCAGAAGCCTGCAGAAGGAGAACTGGGCTCCTAAGACAAACTCCACAAGTAATATGAGGCTTCTGTGATCAAGTTTAGCATTTTTCAGCTCCTGTTCCATTCCCGGTGGAGGAACCTTGTCTGGAAAGGACTTTCTGCTCTTACAGCTTTGACAGATTTGAAGGAGGATCTCATGGACATGGTCAGTTAAGAATGTATCAGATGGGAAAAATTCCTTTCTTCTCTTTTCTGATATTTTGGTCACAAAACTGACCCCGTTTGTTCCTCCCCCCACACACATGCGCGCGCGCGCACACACACACACACACACACATACACGTGTGCATTTCACCACTCATTAGAGGTGTTTATATTTCACGCAGACCAGCTAAATTCAGAGCAGGCATCTAAGAACTCAAAAGAAACAGCCCGAGTAGGGGCGCCTGGGTGGCTTAGTTGGTTAAGCCACTGCCTTCGGCTCAGGTCATGATCCCGGAGACCTGGGATCGAGCCCCACATCGGGCTCCCTGCTCGGCGGGAAGCCTGCTTCTCCCTCTCTCACTCCCCCTGCTTGTGTTCCCTCTCTGACTGTGTTTCTCTCTGTCAAATAAATAAAATCATTAAAAAAAAAAAAGAAAAAAAAGAAACAGCCTGAGTAGAAAACTGCAGCCCTGTCTGACCCCCATGCCCTTCTCTGCATAGTTTGCCCTGCAGAACCCCATCTCCTCTTCAGATTGCCTTCCTAATCCGTTCAGTCTTCCTCAGAGACACAGAAGGACTTGGACGCAGAAGGAGGGCTTTGGACTTGCCGGAGGGAATATCAAGTGTACTGACATGGGACTGCTGTGAAGTGACTCAGACATTGGGCTTGCCCCCGGGACTACCAGCAGCTTTCTGTGGATCCTGTAACAGGCCACTGATAATAGGTCGAGTCTGTCTGAGCCAGGCAGGGTTCTGCCTCTTTCCCTGGCCGTCCGTCCAACCAAGAGCTGCCGAGGCCTCCTTGCAGAGGCACTGAATTTTCCTTCGGTATGATGGCCGACTGCCTGTCGCCTTCTGAGGCATCGGGGACACCGGCTTTGCCACTGTTTCAGGATCTGTAGCCTTTCAGAGTCAGACTACTTGGGTTCAAGTCCTGGCTCTGTCGCTTAGTAGGTAATAGGGTTTGGGAAAGACTTAGCCTTGTCAGACTAGGTTCCTCATTTGTGAGAAGGAAATATTAAAGTGAAATCAAACCACATGAAGTACAGTGATTTCTCTTTATTTGCAGTAATCATGTCCTGAAAAGTCCCTGAGAACATGGCAGCAGCAAACACTGAGCTAGTGCTCTTAGGGGAAATACAGAACCAGGTGCCTGTGAGTCTTTGCTCACAACAGTTTAATCAGTATGTCCATATAGAACCCTGTTCTATGTGTGTTTCTGCTTATATTATATATCTGGTCTTATTGTATATATATTGTTGATTTGCTGATGTTGAGCTCGCCAGCTGCACCGTAACCCATGCCTGCATGAAGCTATCTGACACACGCATTTCCTCTAGCTCCTTGCTCTGCAGCACTCCAACATTGTGCTTGGGGACTATGTTAAACAGTGAAATCATCAACACAAAGCACAAAAATGTGTAAAAAAGGTGGCAAATTAATGCCAAAAAGGCAATCACTTATACTATGAGAGCTGAAACAGAAAGAACCTCACCTTATCGGACCTCAGTTAGGATCAGGCACAAAACTTTTTGCTGCTCTGCCCATGTGTGTGAATGACCACAGAAGCACTGTGCAGGGATTGATCATGGGGTTACCAGTAAATTTTAGTGAGTCAGAGAATTTGCACATTTCAGATATGTGAACGATGAGGATTGGCTGTAGGTGAGAGTTGTCGTGAGGATCTATGGTGATAAGAATCCAGGGGACCCCACCTTGTGCACAAAGCCCTCCCAGATCCAGCCCCTGCCTGCTTTTCGAGCCTCTCTCTCTGTGGCTGCCCCCTGACACCTCCTTTTCCAGGTGTCCTTGCTGTTCTGGGGTCAGCAACAGAAATGCCCTTTCTTGCCTCTCTGCCATTGTACACAGTATTTTCTGCCTAGAAGGCCTTCTTTATTCTCACAAAGAGAAACTGTTACTGAGCCAGAGGGGAGGAAACCTGGTCTTCCACACAATCTGTATATTTGACTTCTAAGATTTATTCTTTAAGGCACATGTGAAACACATGAAGTTGTCTTTTCCATAAAGACCAGTTTCTTCTGATCCCCCTAACTGTCAGCTCTGGCAGAAGCTCAGTCTGGTGAATGCTCTCAGAATCAGGGGTGGGATGAACTTCCTGCCTCATTTTTCCAGACTCTTATGCTCAAGATTTCGGGACCCCTCACTCCCAGCCTGTGTCTTCCACCCTTGACCCAAGCTTTCACCCCATGAGACCTTTCAGAATGGTAAGCTTAGAACAGCCATCATGAAAATAACTCCTGAGGGTGCCTGGGTGGCTCAGTGGGTTAAAGCTTCTGCCTTCGGCTCAGGTCATGATCTCAGGGTCCTGGAATTGAGGCCCGCATCGGGCTCTCTGCTCGGCGGGGAGCCTGCTTCCTCCTCTCTCTGCCTGGCTCTCTGCCTACTTGTGGTCTCTCTCTCTGTCAGATAAATAAATAAAATCTTTAGAGAAAAAAAAAACAACTTCTGAAATCAATGGAAACCCTTAATGTTTCAGAGCAATAGTGCAGCCCCCATCTCTGGTTACTCAAGGTCAGGGCTGCCCTTCCTAGAGGTGTGGAACCAGCCTGGCAGTGAGGGCTGAGAGTCAGGCTCCCAGGTAATTGCCTCTAAGCAGCTTGGCTAGATGTCACTGGCGTTTGGATTTGGGCTCCCATCTGCTTGGCCTACCGCTCAGACATGCCCATTCCATCCCTGCCTTTTCTCATGGCTGCATCTCTTTGGTCCTGGGGCTTGTTTCTCTCTTTGTTTCATCTTGACTCTAGCCAGTTGATTTCTAGCTGCTTCTGGCTTCTCCCCCCTCCGTGAACTGCCTTTCTGCCCCCCTCCTGCCAAGGCTTTGACAGTGCTAGCTGACTCAAAGAAGAGGGGCAGCAAGGAGCAGAACACTGTGCTGGGAGTCAAGCAGATGTGGGTTCTGGTCCCATGCCCACCTCTTGTTTTCTGGGTGTTCTCATACGAGGTCTTTACTATTCTGTGTCCCCGTTTCCTGGTCTGTACAATGCAAGGGATGTGGATCGGGGAGGCTTTTTCAGCATTTACATTCTCTGCTGCTCTGAATCCTTGGAAGGGAGATGGAGGGCAGGGGGCATGTGTCTCCTTTGTCCACAGGTGGAGAAGCCACCTTTGAATAGCTTCAGGGCCAGTGCAAATCTGCTCCATGACTGTCTGGCTGAAAATTGCAACCGGCAGGTGTGCCAGGGTGGGGGGTTACAGCACCTGAGTGGGTGCTGCTGATAGAAATGAAGATGAGGCCGAAGTAAAAATGAGATGGAGGGTACTTTGGTTTTCAGAGTCATCTCACATCCAGTCACCACAGCTGGATGAGGAGGGAAAACCTCTCAGGTGCAGAAAAGCCTTGCTGCTCACTTTTCTAATGCTGCTTGAGGTTTCAGACATTGGCTCAAAAAAAGAAGCACAGCCAAGTGCCCATGAATCAAAGGAAGAGAATGTTCACCTGGTAGGGGCATTTATAATTTAAAATGAATGACACATGGTATTTACAAAGAAGATGGTAGTGGTGAGGAGGAGGATGGCGGTGGTGAGGAGGATGGTGGTGAGGAGGAGGACAGTGGTGGTGAGGAGGAGGATGGTGGTGGTGAGGAGGAGGACGGTGGGGGTGAGGAGGAGGACGGTGGGGGTGAGGAGGAGGATGGTGGTGAGGAGGAGGACGGTAGTGAGGAGGAGGACAGTGGTGGTGAGGAGGAGGACAGTGGGTGAGGAGGAGGATGGTGGTGAGGAGGAGGACAGTGGTGGTAGTGGAGGAGGGTGGTGGTGGTGAGAAGGAGCACACTGGTAGTGAGGACGAGGGTAGTGGTGAGGAGGAGGACAGTGATGGTGAGGAGGAGGACAGTGGTAGTGGAGGCGGGTGGTGGTGAGGAGGACGGTGGTGGTGAGGAGAAGGATGGTAGTGGTGAGGAGGATGGTAGTAGTGGGGGTGGGGAGAAGGGTGGTGGTGGAGGAGATGAAGGAGGAAGTGTGGTAGGGTGATGATGGCAACCGCCAGAATAGAGATACATATTATGTGCAGGCGCCAGGGCAAAGTCCCTGTAAATAATATTTCATTTAATCCTCGGAGCCACGTAACGTAGCCTAAGTCCCATGTGTAAACAATGATAGTGTATGAATGACAGACCCAGACCTGTTGAGGAGACAAGAGTAATGTACTTGACATTAATTCTCAGTCCAGAAGCCATTGCTCGTCTCTGACCCGCTTTCTGTTTTGACTTTGGCAACAGAGCTACAGCGTGGGCAGGCCGGCTGTGGCTCACGTCGTGGAGGAGGAAGTTGAGACTCACGAACGTGGAGTAGCAGGTTGACAAACACCTGAGAAAGAGCTGATGAAACTTCCTTCAGGGAGACACACTGGGGACTCGGGAAGGACACTGTGACTTGTGTAACACAGGGAAGATGGAGTGTTTACTCTTGTGTTGAAAAAGCAGTTACTTAATTGCACACCCTTTGGCTATGTTGAGACCTGATATGGAAATATTTGAGACATGAAAAGTTCCCAGAATTCTTTCAAAGGGAAGTGGTTTCCCTTCTCTCCCAGGACCCAGTGTGGACGGTTTTTCCATGCTGTTGGGCCAGCTTCTTCCTGAGGTCAGCAGAGGAGGGGTGCATGGTATCCCCACAGCTTCTGCTGCTCTCTGCCTCTTGGCAATGGCTGCTTTTCCTGCTGATTTTTTCTTTGAAATCATTGACCTTTGGAATTCTAGGCTTGCTTAATCTCCAGTCTGCATTGCCTTGGCTGCCAGCTCTTCACCTAGGCATTGTGCAGAGTGGGGCTGTGGGCAGTGGAGTGGAGTCCAAGATGGGGCCCTTCCTTTCCCCCAGGGTCAGCCAGAGGGCTCAGACAAGAATAAAGAGGATCTCAGTATGCTCGCTTCCAGTTTCTACATCCAAGAACTTTATGAACTCATTCTTTTAATCTTTCTTCACATGTCTGTCTTGTCTCAGTTTGGTACCATGTGCCTTTTTGAGCAACTTTCTTATTTCATCTTCTAGGTCATTCATAAGGATGTTAATCATTTAGAAGGATAGGAGCTTTCCCTACCTGGAGAATGCTTTTTCCTGAACTCATTGAAAGTCTCTTTGATTTGCCCAAGCACTAAGAAATAAAATCTAAACTAAGTGGGAAAATATTCTGTGTGAATAACATATTTATAAGCTCTGGGTGTTATATCAAAATTCCTGCATTGTGGAGAGGCCTGCTGGCTGGTCCCATTGGCAGAGTAGGTGGTTGCCTATACCGTGTGTTTTAAAGTTTGCTAGAAAAATCTTCCTGCCTCTAAACATGTTGCCTTGGATTCTGCCATCATAGATATATAGCTTAGCATTAAGTATTGCCCTCTATGTTTGTGTGATAGGAATGAATCTCTTAAAATCAGAATACTCCTAAGGCAGTTTTCAGCTAGAATTGTGCCTCTGACTCTGGTAACAGAGTCTGGATTGAACTTTACCCGTTGTAGGCAGATGCTGTTGGCCACTCAGTCTGTCTACAAGACAACACAAATAGCTCCAGTCTTGGTCCTTTTTCAGGCTGTAGGAGCATGTTCGGCTCGTGCACAGGGCAGGCTAGTATGCTGGCGAAAGGCCCTCCAGAAGTTGGTCTCCCTAAAGTTGGATGGGATTTCATGAATGCACGCCCCAGTCTCTCATCCCTTGGTGGTGTAATTCTTTTATGTGTTTTGCATGGTCTATTGAATTTCCCCGGTGGGACTAAGCTGCAGTTTCTTCCCACTGTGGTAACTGGCTAGATGACACACAATTCTTGGCTTCCCTCCCTTCCCTGTGTCACTTCCCATCCCTCTACTGGTGTTTCCTGGGATAACTTCCCAAATAAACAATAGTTGAATTTTTGTCTGAAGACCACTTTTGGGGAAACCCAAACCTAGACACCAAGTAACAGCAGGTAGGCACAATTTGTGAGGCACGAAGGACCCGGGGTGTTCCTTCTTCCTCCACCGTGTCCAGTGTGAGGTTTTCAGTGTCCCGGTGATAGCCCCATGTTTCAGGAAGGAAAAAGGAGAAAACACCAAAAGCCAAAAACAGAGACCAAAACCTTTTTCATCAGAGGTTTTGCCATTTTAAACAGGAAAGGATGTCTTCTCCAGAGTGTTCTACCTAAAAATCTTTTGTCAGGATTATGTCACCCCCACTCCCACTCCAATGGATACTGGGGAACTGAACAGTTTTAGTTGAGCCTATTACTCTGTCGAACAAACTGGGACTACTCTTGTAATAAAAGGAGAATGGATATTGGATTAGGCAAGTAGCAGTATTTCTCACAGAAGTTACTGCCTTATAATGTTATAGTCACACCTGAGTGTGGCATGAACTTATTAGATCCACGTGACTCACAGTATTTGACTTGATGCTTGGCGTTGGCATCACCTGGGAACTTGTTAGAAATGTAGGTTCTCAGGCCAATGCCAGACCAGCTGAATCAGAATTTGCCTTTTTTTAAAAAAAGATTTTATTGATTTATTTATTTGTGAAAGAGAAAGCAAGAGGGAGCACAAGCAAGGGGGGTAGGGAGAGGGAGAAGCAGCTTCCCCACTGAGTAGGGAGCCCGATGCGGGGCTCCATCCCCAGACCCCGAGAACATGCCATCATGCTGTGAGCCAAAGGCAGATGCTTAACCAACTGAGCCACTCAGATGCCCCTAGAATTTGCTTTTTAGCAGCCCCCCATAATCAGGTAATTTGTATGCACAATCAAATTTAAAGGCCCTGAATTCAGTCACTTTCCTTGGTGTCAAGAGCAACAAGGGGATCTCTGGCTTTTGATATCCTTTCCTTGCTTTTGCCTGGTGCCCTTATCAGTGGTAAATTTCTGCTGGATGACTGAATAACTCATGCCAACCCAGGGCTGGGAGAAGGGTGCCCTTCCTGGTCCCTCACAGTCAGTTACCCCGTCTTTTCTGAACAGCCCCCCCTTCCCTCTCAATGTCCTTTTGCACCTCTGTTTTGCATATCGTTCCAGTTTTGAATTTCGCTCATTGTTCTCTTGGACCATAAAGTCTAGGATCTTATCTCATTTATCTCGGCACCATTCCCACCCCATTGCCTGCTAACACCCAGCTGGGTGCTTTGCTAGGTTAAATTGAGCGGAATGAAACCTTCTATACCTGGTCTCACCTTTGTTGTTGTTGTTGTTGTTGTTTTTTCCCATTATGTTGACTCTTCATTTCCATATTCCTTTTCTTAAAATAAAGCAACCCCCACAACTAACAAGGTAGTGTTTCCTTTCTGGGTTTTCCCAACATTGTTTTAAATGACTGTGGTATTTGAATAAATTGAAAAATGTAGTGCAGAGATTTCAAACATTTTTTTTGGCAGCAGGGTTCTTTCTGCAAACATAGAAACTCAGTGTGTGCTCAGATTTGAGGCAAACTGCTATGCTTTAATGAAGCGGCCAGGGACCCGGTCATGGGCTCCCCATGCAGAGCGCCTCCCAACTTCCATGGTTTTCATCGTAGTGCACTTGCCAGAGTTCCCATGACCCACCTATTCCCTCTTTCAGTGATGAAGATGAGTGGTGAGGATAAAAAAGAAAATCAGCAAACTGTGATAAACTCTGCTAGTAAGAAATGCATATTGCAAATTACATTGTAAAAGAGGGAAGTGAGCATAGACAAGTCTATACCTGCTAAAACAGTGCCTTGTGATCTTAAAACAGCCCAGTGATTTAATCATACTTTCTTTGGTAGAAGGTTCAAGTTATTCCAGCGGCACAAATTCACAAGCAGCACATTACAATTTAAGTGTCCTTATAAAAGCACAGGGATATTGATGATTAATACTGAACTGTAAGTACTGAAAACATAGGCCTGAAGTACTGCAAATGCCACTTTAAATTGCCGTACACCATGGGGTTAACCGAATAATTGATAATACTCTAAACTGATAATAGTGAAGCTAAATGAACAGCAATTTATATTTTAAAAAAATCAAAAGTAGCAGCTCTTGAACCTCACCAACTCACAGCAGTTGCAGTAATGTTGTTGCTGGTAAGAAATCCCATGGACTGTCACCTTGTGAGTGTGTCACAATAGCAGTGAAGACCCAATAGTAAGAAAGCCAGCTTTCTCAGCATTGTTGGAGTACAACGACCTATAAGACACTGAGTGAAGAGGAAGGAGGAGTTAGGAAACATGGCCAGGCTTTGTGAGGCCTCCTTGCATTTTAGGGAGCACTGAGTTAAACTCCTGTGCAGACTCTCCTAACAGGCTCCTCTTGCTTTACTAACGCCAACATCTAATGATCTCAGTAACTCAATTTAAGTTGTTACTAACTAGCCCATAGTCCTAGATCCTGATGAAAGTCTACAGAAGAGCTCCTCATTCCCTGGAAGAAAGAGAGATCTCTTGGATTCATCAGGCTTTGAAAATCATTGCAGTAATGGAGGAGAGACAGGATGGAAAAATACTTCCTTCCGTCAGAGGAGCTTCCTCCATTATGTCATGCTGCTGGAGATGGAAGCTAAACTCACCAGATGGGCTCCTTCAGTGGGCCAGGTGTGCATTCATGTCCCCACAAGCCCTCCTGGATGTGCTGTGACTTTCGAGGAAGTAGCTACCGGTGGTGCTGGGGGTTCATTAGAGTCCTCGAAGGCCCCAGGAGGCATGTCAATGGGATGGCTTCTAATGTGCTGAGCTGCCTTACTCTTTTGCTAAAAGACCAATTTATTTATTTATTTGTTTTTGCTTAAAGTCCAATTTATAAACACTAGTTCTGCCATTTCTCACCACCCTTGACTCTAACCACTGGAACTGCCTGTGGGTTGTCTCCACATTCTAAGACCACGTTCCAAAGTGGCCCTGACTACATGCATGAGAGCAGTAGACGGCTTGCAAAGATGGCTGATCATCTCTAGGAATTCTTGTACATAACCTGCAGCCATAGCTCAAGTGGATGGGGGCTGAGACCTGTATGGTGTCAGCAGCTGTGGGGGAAAGGAGGAGTCAGGAAAAGGTCAGAGATGAGTATGGGACAATCAAGCCTCTCACAAAAATGGAAGCCAGCATATCAGTGATATAGCAACCAAGGGAATAGCACATGTCACCTTGGCTCTTGCTAGCCTTAATACTGCGGGTAATTCAGGAGCAAGCATGTGTTCTGAGACACTGGGGAGTTAGAGGCAACCTTTCTCTGTGGGTATGGAGGTACAGAGCCAGTCTGGATCACATGCTTTCTGTGACTGGAGAGATCTCATTGTCCTAGTCTCTCATGGCCCATCCCAGTAAAGGCTGATTTCTCTAAAGAAGGTTGCAAGTTGCCTTGTTTAGTACTGGTTTAACTGATATACCTTACTTATATACTTCTTTCAGAATGTCCATGAGAATCTACCCAGGAGTGATTTGCATAGGTTTCCATCTTCCCATAAATGCATGAGAACCCTTAGAAATTCTGGGTCAAGATAGTTCAAAAATAGTGTTTGTTCCTTCCAGGATGGTTGGAACATACTCAGATAATTCTAGGGATAGTCTGATGATTTAACTGGGACCTGGGAGAGTTGAGGAAAAAGGGTGGGACCTCCTGAGCCATTGGAATTTCCTTGGCTCTTGCCATAGTGGTGGAACTGTAAGGCAGTGCTTCTTCTCAGATTTTCGTATGCATAAATATTAGCAGGTCTTGCATGGAGCCCAGGCTTCTGAAGTTTTATGCTTGTTGGGAAACACTGCTGTGAAATTTGGTTGTATAGCCTGCACAAGGGTGGTGGTAGCTGGTTTGGGGTCAGGATAGAGAATGTGTCTGAAATGACTCTGGGGCTGGGGCTGAAGTATACCTGGTGAGTCAGAGACGAACAAGGACTTAGAGGACTCCGGAGAAAGAGCTCAGAAAGCTCAGTCATATGAATAAATTTGGCTTTGAGGATTTTGCAGGCAGTCTCCTTTCCTCAAATGTTCCTTGAAAACTAGTCAAGCCCCAATAATAACTTCTCACTCAGCCTCTTAAAATGAAATTTGTGTAGTGCTTCTTTTTGGTAATCCCCTTCAGAAGAAAATGTTTAAATATATTGAATCCTGGTCCTCAAGGTAAATTTTGCCCCCTGATTCTAGACCATAAGCTCCTTCCTCCAGTTGGAGATGTATACACACATTGCCTGGCAGGTGCAGGATGGGGGTAACAGTGATTGGGGGATCTAAAATTTTCATGGGGTCATGGAGTTTGGAAATGTAAGTTATATTTCAGTAAAAATATGTATTTTCCAAAGCAAATCCCAACATCAGTCTTACTGGTGAGATATTAGAATCATTCTGATACAGTCAGAAACAACAGACAAGTAGCTCTACACCAATGTCACTATGATTTGAGTTTGTTTTTGGAGAAGCTTGCTAGAAAATTTGATGAAGAAATGAAAGATGGTATAAAATTGGAGAGAAAGGAGAATTATCATTGTTTGCCGGTGATATGGTTGTGTATTTGGAAAGTCCAAGAAGATCAACTGAAAAACTGTTAGAAGCAATGTGTGTATCTGCTAAGAAGGCTAGATACAAAATGAGTATAGAAAAATCAATAGCATTCCAATATATGTCACAATAACCAGTTAGAAATTATATCTGAAAGAATGAATCCTCATTTGCAATAACAAAAGAAATGATAGGAATAAGTATTATAAAGAATATGTGAGAAGTGTGTGAAGACATTAAATGTTACAAAGAACCTCATGTGGGGGCTAGGGTAGGGGGAGCAGGAACAACCTCCTGTGTTCTTGATAGAAAGACTCAATATTATGAAGATACAGGATCTCTCTATATTAATCTGTAAATTTTAAGTGATTTCAATAAATAAAATATCAGGAACTTTTAAACTAGTTGATTCGGTTCTAAAATTCATATAGCAAAATAAAGGAGCAAGGATAGGTAAATTTAATATAAAGAAAAGAATAGGCATGCCTGGGTGGCTCAGTCATTAAGCGTCTGCCTTTGGCTCAGGTCGTGATACCGGAGTCCTGGAATCAAGGCCTGCATAGGGCTTCCTCCTTGACAGGAAGCCTGCTTCTCCCTCTCTCACTCCCCCTGCTTGTGTTCCCTCTCCAACTGTGTTTCTCTCTGCCAAATAAATAAAAAAAAAAACTTAAAAAAAAGAAAGAATTTCAAGGAGGATATAGCTTTCTACCTATTATACTTTTGGGGAGGAGTAGACAAATAGATCCATGAACAGAATGGAGAATCAGGAAGAGATCCAAATTCAGGCAAAAAACTATTTTATACTAAACTTGGCATTTCTTATCAGTGGGGGAAATATTGCTCATGAAATAAATATTGAGTGAATTCAATGAGTCCCATGTAGGAAGAAAATTAAAAGATAAAGTTGGACTTCAATTTTTTACCCAAAAAATCCAAATGGTTTAAAAAGGTCAAAAAAAATCTCGTAAGTATACTGGGGTAAAATATAGGATAAATTTTAAAATACACATGTATTTTGGAGGAAGGGAGCTTACAACCCAGAAGCTGCATAAGATTATTAATTTGATAGTTGAAAAATTTATTTTCCATGGTAAAATAAAATAATCAAAGGGCAAAAAGACACAAATATGCTCATTTCCTTAATATATAAAGATATCCCACTAATCAGTAAGAAAGAACTAATAAATCAAATGACAAATGGACCAGACAACATAATCAGAGACTTTCCTAAGAAGATAATAAGAAGACTTTTCAAAATAGGAAAATATACCTGCTCTACTCAGAAAGAAAAATGAAATTTAAAAGTACAGTGAGATACCATATTTTTAATGATCTGATTTTAGTGATCAAAAGTTTGATAATACACTGATTGATGATGAAGCCATGAGGAAACAATCACTCTCTACTATTTTGGGTATAAAAATTGATAGATTTTTCGTGAGACAGTTTCCTAGTACCTGTTTTAAATGTGCATACCCTTTGAGCCAGCAGTTCCACTACTATGGATTTACTGTAGAGATATACTTGCATTTGTACAAAATGAGGAACATACAGGATTATTCTAGGCAATACAAATTATTCTAGGCAATATTTATTGTTATATAATAATAATGAAAGCAAAGATTTGAAAAAAAAACCCCTAAATTCCATCAATAGGAACAGGTTGAATACATATGGAACAACCATAAAATAGAATGAAATATAGTCACTTAAAAACACTAAGACTGTTTTATAGGTGCTGAGAAATAATCTGGAAGATATATTGTCATATTAAAAAAAAGCTACAGACTGTGTGTGTGAGCACGTGTACACCCACACACATGTACAATGGCATGCTACCAGTTGTGTGTGTACATGTGTTTTTTTTTTTTTTTTTTAAAGATTTTATTTATTTATTTGACAGAGAGAAACACAGCCAGAGAGAGAACACAAGCAGAGGGAGTGAGAGAGGGAGAAGCAGGCCTCCCGCGGAGCAGGGAGCCCGATGTGGGACTCGATCCCAGGTCTCCGGGATCATGACCTGAGCCGAAGGCAGTTGCTTAACCACTGAGCCACCCAGGCGCCCCTGTACATGTGTTTTGAAGTCTGTCAGTAAATATAAACGCTTTTGGTCTCCAGAGGACTTTATAATCTTCAAAATTATCAAGGATCCTAATCAAGTATTCTCAGCTCTCTTAGAAAATTCTAGAAAGCTGAAGAATTCACAAGCAAACATTTCATTAACTGTCAAAGTGATGATGTAATCATGTGTCATGCATTCTCTGGAAAACTCTGCTGTATACTTGG
Organism: Spilogale gracilis; assembly: GCA_004023965.1. Taxonomy (NCBI): domain Eukaryota; kingdom Metazoa; phylum Chordata; class Mammalia; order Carnivora; family Mephitidae; genus Spilogale; species Spilogale gracilis. Next base: position 25,998 of record PITA01013945.1, read on the forward strand.
GAGAGAATAAAAGTGAAGCAGATGAATAATGCCATGATATTATTATGAGAATAGTTTTGATTTTATGGGCTCCCTGAGAGGGTCTTGAGGACCCCAAGGGGTCCATGGGCCAGACTTTGAGAACCATTGATCTTCACAAATGCGATTGTATATACATAGAGGAACTCTGCACGAATACCTCCAAATAGGTAAAAAAACTGTCACTTCTGGAAAAAGGACACTGGGAAGACCAGGGAACCCTGGTGGGAGAAAGATGTATTTCACTGCATTTCACTTTTTTTTTTTAATATTTATTCATCCATTTGAGAGCGAGAGATTATCGAGCAGTGGGACAGAGTTAGGTGGGGAGAGAGAATCCCAAGCAGATTCCCCTGTAAGTGCTGAGCCCGAAATGGGGCTCTATCCCATGACCTGGAGATCATGATCCCAGCCAAAATCAAAGACATTCAACTGATTCAGCCACCCAGGCACCTGGTCACTACATAAGTTTTGGTAACTTTTTATTTATTTATTTATTTATTTATTTATTTATTTATTTATTTATTTAAGTTTTTTTTTTAATTAGTTTATTTGACAGAGAGAAACATAGCCAGAGAGGGAACACAAGCAGGGGGAGTGAGAGAGGGAGAAGCAGGCTTCCCACCGAGCAGGGAGCCTGATGTGGGACATGATCCTGGGTCTCCGGGATCATGACCTGAGCTGAAGGCAGTTGCTTAACCAACTGAGCCACCCAGGCGCCCCAAGTTTTGGTAACTTTTAAATTCTATGCATCTGTTAATGGTTACTTTTCTTTTTACAAAGAAACTTAAAGGATCTAAAGAAATGAATTGAAACGCAAACAGATTTATGAGCTATAGAATTAATCAGAGTCACAGGCTGAAATTGGCGTACATGGACGTTTGTCACAGCATTATTTATAATGGTAGAGACTTGGAAAAACCCCACAAGTTCAAAGATAGAGATTGGTTAAACAAATTATGGTACATCTACACATTGTAATTCTATGCAGTCATTAAAAATCATAAATCCCTAGAATGTTCTCTGATGTGGGAAAATGCTCACAATATAACATTAAATTTAAAAAGTAGTGCAGGATATAACTTTGCATGAGCTAACTTGTAATACTTTAAAGCAATACTGGAAGGAAATATATCCAAATTTTGAGTCATTATTTTTGGGTGGCGAGACTAAGGGTTATTTAAACTTCTGAATTTTCCAAATTTTCTATAATTAATATGTATTGCTTTTATAAACAGAAAGAAGGTGCTATAAAAGAAAGAAGGAAATGGAAAGGATTCATTCCCAGGGCCATGAGGGGATGTATAGCTTCTCTTACAGGGCTGGTAGAACAGGGAGGTACACTTGAAGGGTGTCTTGCCCCTGGCTATTAGATGAACTCTGCCTTGGTGGATGAACCCCGTGTTGGTGGACGTTTGGGCACAGGCAGCACCAGCTATGAAGACTAGTCTGCGTGATGTGGCTCGGGAATGCAGGTGAAAGGGGAGGCAGAGGAACCTAACGGATAGGAAGGGGTGGTATGTTTGCAGCTTGCACAACACAGTGCAAAACTTAGCAACCTAAAATAACCACAAATACTGTCATCTCACAAGTTAATGTGAGTCAAGATTTGACTTAGCTAAGTGGTTCTGCCTCAGGGTCTCTTAGGAGGCCACAGTCAAGGTAGCAACTGAGGCTGCAGGGTCTACTTCCAAAATAACTTTCACAAGCCTGGCAAGGGAGGACTAGTTATTGGAAGGAATCTTCTGTCCCTTGCCACATAGACCTCTTCATATGGCTTCTTCTTTTTTTTTTTTTTTTTTTAAAGATTTTATTTATTTGACAGAGAGAAACACAGCTAGAGCGGGAACACAAGCAGAGGGACTGAGAGAGGGAGAAGCAGGCCTCCCGCCGAGCGGGAAGCCCGATGCGGAGCTCAATCCCGGGTCTCCAGGATCATGACCTGAGCTGAAAGCAGTCACTTAACCAACTGAGCCACCCAGGCGCCCCTTCATATGGCTTCTTAAATACCTTCGGGTGCCTGGGTGCCTCAGTTGGTTAAGCATCTGACTCTTGATGTCGGTTCCAGTTGTGATTAAGATCAAACCCTATATGGCACTCTTCACTCAGCAGGAAGTCTGATTGAGAGTCTCTCCCTTTGCCCCTGCTGCTTCCCCTCTTAAATAAGTAAATAATAAATAGATCATTAAATATCTGTACACCATGGAAGCTGGCTTCCTCTAGAGCAAGTGATCTGAGAAAAATCTCATATTTCTTATGACCAAATTTAGAAGTCACATGATGTCCTTATTACATATCCTATTGGTGACACTGGTCAGCCTATTTAGTGTGAGAGGGCAGTGCACAAGGAGGGAAACATAAGGAGACGGAGCTATCTTTGAAGCTGGTTACCACTGGTGGACACTTGCTGTTCAGAGTAATGGGCAAGCCTCTGGGGCTTGGCTAGCACCCCATGGCCAAGCATCCTGGATTGGTAGGAGGTTTGAGGGTCTGTTTTACAGAATATGACTGATTAGCCGGGCCTTGCTGAGACTGCCAAGTCACCAGGAACCTTTAGATAGGGCTTGGAACTTGGAAAGGGAAAGGAGGTACAAACAGGGCTCTTCCCTCAGCTAACTAGGTAGCTTTCCCTGTCTACAAGATGGTTGTCAAGTTCTGGGGGCCTAGGTATTGGTTACTGGATTTATAACCTTGCATCCTGGATGCCTTGGATGAGCATGATGTAACTTTATTTTCTGTAGAGTCTTGAAATATCTGCAGAAGATGAACATTGCAAAATCCAAATTGCCTACTGTATATGGAAACCTGCTGTAGATAGAGGTCATGTCAGACCATGTGTTTAGATTTGTGGCTTTGAAAATATGGTCCTAGGTTTTCTAGTGCTGGCCAAATCCAACTGGATACTCCATTCCTAATCAGCACAGATGTAAAAACAGGGGGCTCTGGGGCCAGTCCTGGACAGCAGGGTAAGCAGTGCTGGGGGTTGGTGCCTCTGGGTTTGACAACAGTGTCTACACATAACCTAGGCGAAGAGTCAGTGCTAGGAAGGACCAGTGAGAGGGAAAGGGCAGGTGTCCCATCTTGTCTTAGTTTGATTTGCCAGGAGAAAAGTCCATCTCAAATTTGCTCAAAAAGTGAGGGTTTATTGGAAACTTATCAGTCCTGAAGAAGGGTGCATTCCAGTACCCCACTAATAATAACATGACTCAAATATCAGTGTCACACAGTTCTTGCTATCTATTTCTGATTTTGGAGAGGGTAGTTGATTGGCTTCAGCGGGCCTGGGGACTAGCCTCTCTAGAGTCAGATGTTCCACTCTCTTCTAATCTGCCATGGCCCTGAGCTGCACCCCATGATAATTAGTGATGCTCATCTGGGCTGTGGGCCCAATCAGAAGAAGGGGGAAAGGGAGAAAAGTTGGGCATCCCTAGTTCATTATCACTGGGAGAGAGGACTGGGCCATAGCTGAGTCGGCACAGGACTGGCATTGGGGAAGGGAAACAGTGGAAAGCAGACTTCAGAGAAAGGGGGTTGCCTGGAAGATCAGGGCTAAGCCCAGCCCTTCAGGAAATGAGGGATAAGTGTGGCTTGGTCACAGGAACAAGACAAAAATAGCACTTACTTCAAATAGGTTTCAAAGTGAAAGGGCAATTAGCATGAATGTCAGTTCTGGTCTTAATTCTTCCTAAGTAGATCCAAGGTTGGTCACTAAACTGGATGGGGCTGAGTCAAAGGGGTTCAGCTAGCGCTGGGTCTGGATAAGAAAAGAAAGCAGGAACACAGGCCCTGGCAGGACAATGGAAATGTGAAATGAGGGATCAGATAGGACTGGCCAGTGGGAACTCTTAACTGTGATCATTCAATTAGTTGTAGCCCATTGCTCGGAGATTATCTTGCCCATGGTCCATTTGATCTATCACAATGACGTGACTAGGCTCTAAGATACCAAAGCTTTCTCGATGCCACTAAAAGTCACAGGCCAGAACACTAACCTGTATTAGCTGGAAATCAGAAAGAACTAAAATGGAATGGATACCGTGCTTCTCGGTGTGATGCTCTTTAAAAGGCTTTTCGAGAAGACCATATTGGTCACCAAATTATTCCTCAAATTTTATTTTTGTCTTCCTCAACCAAAAAGGATATTAAAAACAAAAACAAAAACAAAATGTCAGGATAGCAGCAGGTGATAAGACCAACACGTGTTAGTTACGGTAATAGCTCACACCATTTCTCCCTAACGTACTGTGCTTCAGCAAATGGGGATTGCTGTGAAATACATAGTAGTGAACTGTTTGCTCTGATCTCTCTGGTTGTCACTCCTCTCTTCAGTAAATGTGAGATTGTTTATAGTTTCCGGGAGGGAACTGTTACTCCCTGGTGGTTGAGAAGGGCTTTTCCTGTGGCCTCTCCTATCACACCTAGGGACAGAGAAGAGTGGGCTGAGTCTCTTCTGTTGTTTCGCAGCGGGGCTACCCATGTGGCTGTGAATCCCAAGTGAATTAGGTCATTTTCCTCTAGGTAACTCCGTGTTCTAGACCCTTCCTGGTCTAAGTCAGATAAAGTAACACTTGCAGGTTTTCTCTTTCTTTGGGAGCCAGTAAGGCCAGTTGTGAGGATTTTCTGACTCTATCTTGTGGGGCCTTTCATGGCAGGGTAGAACAACATGGATAGCTCCATCCAGGGGTGTGAGTGGGAATGACATGTGCCGTTTCCAGGCTGGAGTATTTAGTTGTTGGTGCAGGACCCAGATAGTGAGGGCTCCATCAGCCAGGATCCCTAACTGATTATGATGATCAGAGCCCTCTGATCACCTGAAATGGACATAGAATATGAGAATAGATTTCTTTGTTTTTAAGTTACTAAGATTTATTGTTGTTATAGCATAACCTGGGTATCCTCATGGATACACTTTTTTAAAAAAAATAGGAATTAAATGCTATTATTTGTTATACAAAAACATTAAAAGCCATTTGTAAAAACAAAAAATCACCCATAATTCTGCCATCTCATTAAATTTATTTTTCAGTGATTTCTCCGGTGTTTTTTGTTTGTGTGTATTTCTAATTTTTGCTTAGTCGTAGCATAGGTATGAATTCAATTTTGTATTTTTTTTTTAATTTAACTTTTTTGGGGCACCTGGATGGCTCAGTTGGTTAAGCATCCAACTCTTGATTTTGGCTCAGGTCATGATCTCAGGGTCATGAGATTGAGCCCTGTGTCAGGCTCCACACTCAGCATAGAGTCTGCTTGAGATTCTCTTTCCCTCTGTCTCTGCCCCTCCCCCCACTTAAACACACACGCGCACTCACACAATAAATAAATAAATAAATATTTTTAAAGATTTAATTTTATCATGGCTCTATGATGATAAGAACCTTGACTATTTTATTAACCCCAGTCTCTCTCCTTAGCACCTCATGCAAATCCAAGCACGTGGTAGATACCTAATACATAATGGTTGAATTAATAACTTTATTTTCCTCTTAGTGTGATGATTATTAGAAGACACCTTATGTATGACCTATCAGAAATTGGAGGCTGTTGAGTCAAAGCTCAGATTTGTCTAGTGGCAGAAACATTTTTTAAAATAAGTTTTTGTTTTATTTTAATTTTTCTCTCGCTAGCATTAGGTCCAAGCTCTTCTGGTTTTCCTGCAAGTTCATAGTCTCCTTCTAGTACCTGTTAACTCTGGTCCCCAGTCTTGGATGAGACCCTTTGGCCCTAAGAATCTCACATAGAATTTCAGAGCGGATATGTGTTTTAAGGACTATATTTGGTCCTTTTAATTTGATACATGAGCCCAGAGAAATCAAGTGTTTTCCTTAAGGTCCTAGAATCTCTTAAGCAAGGTTTGGGTTGAAAGCAAGTTTCCTGACTACAAATCCACAGTTCATTTGAATGTTTCTTCTGGGTTCCAGTTCCTGATCTTGGCCCAGGATAAACTATTCCAATTGGGGTTCGAAATGTCTTAGCCCAACTATCTTATAATGCCCAACTTCAACTTGACTTCATGGTTTTTCTCCCAGATTTTTTCTCCTTTTCTTCCTTATTTCTTCTGCTCCTCTTCCTGTTTTCCTTCTGTCCCTCTTTCTTCCTTCTCCTCCTCCTCCTCCTCTTCCTCCCTGACCAATTGGATACCTGAATTAATTAATCCTGTAGATTGGCATCAGGGTTTTTGCAGTTGTGAGATGTGTTTTGCCTTCAGTCACATTGTCTGGATTTTAGATGAGTTTTTATTACTGTTTCCCTTGAGAGAATTCAAACCTCTTCCTAACTGAGTTGTCCATTTCTCCATTTTCAGAAATTGAGAATTTCTTAAAGAGGGTCCTGGTGCTGTCACTGTGCAATGTAGCCCTTTCCTCTCTTGGTTTGTGGTCTGCTCTCTTCCCTCCCATCTTAACAGGTCAGGTCAATGGCAGGGCGACTCAGCAGCCCACCTCATTTACTGTGTCCTCAGGACCTCCAGTATCTCCTGTCTGCCCCTACCCCAGTTGCACCCATTGGTTCTCCCTTTTGGAATGGGCTTTAAGTTTCATCTTCTGTTTCCCTCTGCCCACCTCAGTCTGTTCAACCCTGCTCCATTTCTCTCTTGTGCGATTGCTCAGGATTTGAGACCATAGACTTCATCCGATATCCAGGTTCAAATCCTTTTAATAGATTTTATTTTCTGTGTAGTCTTTTGTTGGGAACTCACTCTGAGCTTGCATTTGTGATCTGTAAAAAAGAGATACTATTATTTCTCCTCATATTGTTACTGGGAATCTTAAATGAGATAATGCATGGGAACTATTTTGAAATATGCTGGCCCATAATAGGTATGCAACACATGTTAGCTGTCACTCTTGCTCACACTTTTTTATCCCTGTCTATATTTCCCCTACTTGCTCTTAACTGCACTTTCTTATCTCCCTTTTTCTCAATGGCAAAGATATAGGTTAGAGGTGTCATCATTATAGCTATAGGCATGAGGAAAAGGCCTAATTTGTTCCATAGGGATGTGTAAATTTCAGAGAAAAAGCATCATTGGTTTGAATTACACTGCTTTTATTTGCTTGCTATTTGACCTTGGGCAAATGATTTTGCCTCTCTGATCCTTAACTGTTCTTCTCTCTGTGATGGAAATAATAATATATACCTTACCCCAAAAGGCCACTGTGTGATGTGAAGCACACGCGCGCACACACACACACACACACACACACTCATACACACACACACTTACGGATGCACATGTATGGTGATGGACAGACTATCAATATTCATTTCTGCCCCCTTTTTAAAATTAAAAGGAACATTTTTGAGATTTGGTGTGATTTAATGTACAGGTATACGCACTTTTACTCCTTTAGGAGAAATTTGAAAGAATTCATAAAAACATGAGAATTAATTGAGACCCCTGTGTGCACTAGGTGCAAAGCCAGGTTAAAATGTAGTGGCTCATCTGAAGTTTCAAGTCTCTGCAGCCCTCTAGTGGCCACTGATTGTAGCAGAAGATTCATAGTTCTTGACAAATACATACTACTCAATTAATTTGACTTTGGACAAGAAATGTAGAGAATAAGGAATGGAGTGAGGAGTGAAAGGGTCTACATTTGAGTTTTTTTTAAAAATTTCAGATAGAAAATTATTATTCTATCAGTGCGTATTGCGGTGAAATCTGATGAAAATCAAACATATATGCCCCCATACTAGGGAAGTATTAACCAACATACCCTTTCCAAGTATTAACTTCCATACCTTTTCCTTCCTCTTCTCTTTCTCTCTCCCCTTCTTCCTCTACCAAGGTAAGAACATCCTTTCTCTCCTTCTATCAGATCACTCTGTGCTCTGATTCTATGAGGAAGCTTCTCTGCTCTCTTTCAGGCTGTGAGCTCCTCAAGGGAGGCTCTTATCTTACTTTTTGCTCTGACAGTTAGCATAAGACTTGACAATCAACCTTTGACAAGAAGGAATGGAAGGGATTTGTGTGAACCTAATAGTATAGTTCTGTCTTTGGTCCTAGTGAACTACGTGTTATAAACATAGCTATCATCTGAGTTCTGTGTTGGCAGCTCAGGAGAGATGAAGGGAAGGAGAGACCAGAGGTACAGTCTTTACTTTATAGATGAATAAAAAAAATGGTCTTTGGTAATGAACTCTCACTCCCAAGGCTATGAGCAAGTGTTCGATCATTATTCCTTCCAGCTAAGTCACCCCTATATCTTCTTGGCCTATTACTCATGGAGGGATAGGTAGAACAGGATGAATAAGAGCACAGGAGGAAGGGCCTGGGATGCACATATGACTATGTGGCCCCAAGAAAATCAGTTACCATTTCCACTACTCAGTTGTCTCATCTCTAAAGCTAAAATTTAAAATATTTACCTTTCAGAGACTAAAGGAGGTAATACATGTTCAAGCACCATTCTGAGAAAACTCAGGATGACTGAGAGGTCTGAAATGTACTTGCTGTAGCTAAAGAACTCTTTTTTAAAAATTTTTTAAATTTTTTCAGTGTTCCAAGATTCATTGCCCATTCCCCACACCCAGTGCTCCATGCAATAGGTGCCCTCAGTACCCACCACCAGGCTCTCCCATCCCCCACCCCCTACCTCCAAGTCCCTCAGTTTGTTTCTATGTCCAGAGTCTCTCATGTTTCGTTTCTCTCCCTGAATTACCCTACTTCCCGTTTACTTTCCTTCTCCTACTGTCCTCTATATTACCCCTTATGCACCACAAGTAAGTGAAACCATGTGATACTTCACTTTCTTTACTTGGTTTATTTCACTCAGCATAATCTCTTCCAATCCAGTCCATGTTGCTACAAAAGTTGGATAGCTGAAGAACTCTTAAGAGCCCATTGTCACTCTACCCCTACACTGCTAACTTTTCTCATGTGGATGGCAGAAACGCCAGGTTCCCAGGGATGCATTTAAAGAATGGAAGGGTCAGAGAAGATTCTGCCTCAGGGCCCTAATCCAAGCTGTTCTCAGATTTGGCAATGTCCTGCTGCCTCTCTTCCCACTCCTCTCCCTTCCCCTCGCCTCCACTTTTATTCCAGAACAAGATTTTCTTGAAGTCGGACCCGTTTAATCTCTTTAATGCATAATTAGGATGAGTGCTTGATTGCAAAGGCCTCTTGCAATCCTCCCATTTATCCAAAACACGCTCCCGTTCACATAGCAGAGAAATAGGACAGGGAATCTGAAGGAAAGGAAGGAGAGATGGGAGAGGGATGGAGGAAGGGCGGGACGGGCCCTGTGCTTTTCTCAATGAATGCCGAGGCCTCTGCAGATTTGCATAGGATCCTATCCAGCAGCACCATTGGCTGGCGGGTGCGAGTGGGGCAGGGCGGGCCTGGGTGAGCCTGGCAGCGGCTCGGATTTGGCGTTCGAGCTCCGCCCCCGCGGCGGCCCCGCCCCCTCCCTGCGCGAGCTCCGGACTCAGCCAGCTGCAAGTGGCGGGCGCCCAGGCAGATGCGATCCAGCGGCTCTGGGGGCGGCAGTGGAGATTGCAGCTGGCATATCCCGTCGCCGCTGTCCGGTGGGTTGCACAGCACAGAGGCGCCTTTCGGCTGCCCTCTGCCCAGCCCCCCGAGGGTTGGGGAGTGGCTGCAGGCTGGTAAGGAGGGGGCAGCAAGATTTCGGGCTCTCTTGCCCGGAATGCTTTCATTCGGCTGCAGCCGCAGGGGCCGCTTCGGTGCCTGAGAAGTCTGAGTAGACGAGACGCGGGAGAGCAAGGACGCTGCAAACTTGGCAAGGCGGCGGCTTGAGCCTCTGCTTCACAGTGCGGGGGCTCGATTCAAGCCCAGAAGTTCAGCGAGCAGTGCAATCTGCAGACTTCCCTTTGCGGAGGGTTGCAGGAAGCTGCATGAGAAAGCAACCCCTGTCCCCGATTTTCCCAAACACTAAGAGAGAGGAGCTCAGAAGCGGGAAGGAGCGCAGAGGAAGGAGCTGGGACACCAGAACGCTTGGAGACATCGTTCCCAGCTGGAAAGTTGCGGAGGATTGGCGACTGCTGGAGAGCAGACAGGCGACATCTCAAGCTGCGGGGGGCAGAAGAGGACAGCACCCCACTGTCGCCTTCCTTCAACCATAGTAGTTTCTCTTGTTCTGGAGCACAGCAAGCTACAGAGGAAGGCGCGGCACTGGTCTCCGCAGGGCAGCAGTACAGGGTCCTAGCTGCTGAGCCCAAGGCGCTCAGGGTTTCTTGACACGCCCCTGAGCTTCCAGCCCCATTTTACTGAGACTCCTGCTTGCCTCCTTGCAGTTGGAGGAAAACGAGTGCACGCCTAATCCCCCAGAGATCAGGTGGAAGGAGCCTTTCGGGACTAAGGACTATTCGGAGACCCTTCATTTGAGGGGAAGTGAAGGGTAAGGCTGGATCCCAGGTAGTGGGGAGACTAGTATAAACAACCTTTCACTGGCGGGATGGGATCCTTAGGGCTCCTAGGACTGCTACTGCCACTGCTTTCATTGGTAGCCTCGGACTCAGGGACTGAGACCGGGACCGGCCAGCTTGTGGGTTCACCTGCTGTGGGGCCAGCTCTGCAGCCTCGGGAGCCACTCAGCTACTCACGTCTGCAGAGGAAGAGTCTGGCGGTGGACTTTGTGGTGCCCTCGCTCTTCCGAGTCTATGCTCGGGACCTGCTGCTGCCGCCTTCGTCCTTGTCAGACCCGAGGGCTGGTCAGATGGAGGCACGCGGCTCCCTGGCTCTAGACTGCGCCCCGCTACTTCGGCTGGTGGGGCTACCGCCCGGGGTCTCCTGGACAGAAGGCCCCAGTTCCCCAACTCCTGTCCAGGCACAGACGCTGACCAGAGTGCTGAAGGGTGGCTCGGTTCGAAAGCTCAGGCGCGCCAAGCAGCTGGTGCTGGAGCTGGGAGAAGAGGCGATCCTTGAGGGCTGCGTCGGGCCCCCAGGGGAGGCAACTGTGGGACTGCTCCAGTTCAACCTCAGCGAGCTGTTCAGCTGGTGGATTCGCCATGGCGAAGGGCGGCTGAGGATCCGCCTGATGCCGGAGAAGAAGGCTTCGGAAGTGGGCAGAGAGGGAAGGCTGTCTGCAGCTATCCGCGCCTCCCAGCCCCGCCTTCTCTTCCAAATCTTGGGGACCGGTGAGCAGCTCCCGCCTGAACCTTTCGGGATTTGTATTTTTAGATACACCAATTTGTAGCCACTATCTACTAATCCCTGTTTCCAAAACCCAGCCTCTTGTCCTTAGCTCTTTTCCTCCTTCCGCAAGTCTCGTCCCTCCGGTTAGACCATATTTTCTTTTCTTCTTGAATGCAGTCACTCCTCAAGGGCTTTCTTTCCTCTCCAATAACGAAGTCAGGAGAAAAGTTTTCTGTTCTTGGCAGAATGCCTCTTTCTACCGACTTATGTCGGGTTCCAGCCAAAATTAGATGCACTTCTAATGGGGGCCACTGGGATGGTTGAAATGCCCTCATTACTTCTGTATTCCAAGCTTAGCTCTAGATCTCAAAACTCTTGTTCATCTTCCCTTCCTCTTTTTCCTCTTCCTGGCCACCACAGATGTGGGAAATGTGGCACACATTCTCAGAAAACATAGAACTCTTCTTCATCTTGTTGAATCCTACCTAGCTGTCCATTTCAATTGTTGGCTTACCTAGGGATTGCCTTTTCACTAATTTTTCTGCCCCCTTTCTCCAACATGTGTGCTAGCCACTCTAAGTTGTTGGGAGAACCCCAGAGGAACTAAGGAACATGGGACAGGAGGGAGATGTGAAGAGAGGGAGCAAAGTTACCAAGATTGTCTCCATTTGAGGGAGTAAATGTGAAGCCAGGAGAGACAATAGTTGAATTCCCTTTCTTCTTTTGCTAACGTTCCCCCATCCCTCCCCCTGCCTCTAATTCTTAGCTTGAATGCCCAAAACAGCAGCTCTGGGTGACAGTCTTTGGCAGGCCTGTTTCACTGCAGATCTCTGTGCTGGAGACTCCTGAAATGAGGTTTCTGTTTCATTTACTCTCTCATTTTCTTCTATTCACTGATTTGGGGAGTGTGTGGGCAGGCACTTACTTCTAACTCTTCCCATAGTATTATTTGACAGGAAAACCAGGTGGTTTTGAATGGATGTTTCTCTCCTAAGACCACTGGGGAAAGGCTCAGTGAATAAAATATACCATGTAAATGAATGAGAAAGCACAGAAAAGAAGTCATGCCTTCTAAAAGCCTACACTAATTCCATTGAGAAAACCCAGCATCTTTTATATCATTCTTATCATCAGAAATAAATGAAATTTTTACGCTCCACTGGTTACTAATGTCTAGTATTAATTGGATGAAGAGCACTGAAAAGAGCCCACTGTAGAGCTACAAGTATCTGCCATGCTTGTCCCAGCACACACATATACTCCCACACACACCCAGTACTCTGCAGCAGCAGGGATATTTAGAAACTGAGGTTCTCAGTCATAGCACACACACAAAATACTGCTACATGGTCCCCAAGGAAAACAGTCTGGATGCATATTTTAGCATTCGCATTTGTGGCATTGACACAACCCCTTTGTGCTCAGTGCTGGAATATATGTTAAGAGGCAGAGTCTGATGAATTTGATGGTCCCTTCTGTGAACTGAGTGAGATAGGGGACCGATACTGTGGTCTCACCACAGGTACTTTTTCGAAGAACAGCTGTGCTTTCATGTCAGCCAGACTTCTGTGGTTTATACTCCCAGCATTCTCTTCTAATGCCAAAGGTACCTGTAGTGGATATAAAAATGACTTTTCTGGGAATGTGGATTTTCTTCTCCTTTTGTGTTGGTGAATATCTCTGGAGCTTTCCTGTCACCTCTTGTCAAATGACCATAGGCCCAATAATCTAGATCAGCTATTCTGAGATGTTGGTGACAGATAAAAGGGATCCTTTTTGTGTCCTGAATTTGCCTACTGTAAACGGACAGGTTGCATGATGTTGTCAGTGGGTGTCTCTGAAGCTTCACATGCTTAGTGCATTTGAAGAATATACTCCAGTCAAGCCTTTAGGTAAGGAGTTGAAGCTGCTGAGCAGGGGAGTTTCATGTAGAGAGGAGCATGCTTCAAGAGCTTTTCTGCTGCTGACAGTAGGGACACTCTATGAGTGTCCCAACAAGCCCTCCTTCAGCATCTTACTCCACTTGGCAGTTGGACCAAGGCCTTATGCATCATTTGACATATCTAGCAATGCTGTTTTCAGAAAGTGCCAGGATTCTGTCATTAAAAGGCTAGAAATTTTGGCCAAGCATTTTTCAGCAGCATTGAGATCAAATGATTATTGATGGGATCAAATGAGACACTAAATGTAACTGGATGAGCTCCCCCTGACCTCCAGAGAGACAGGCAGCTTATTGAAAAGCACTTTGGGCCTTGTGGTGATCACACTTGGAAGAGGCTGGACTCTCATGCTCTGAGGCTTATGCTGTTTCTGTTAGGCAGTTGGCCACACAGCACTAGCCTCTTGCTTTATCATTGCCTCCCCAGCCTCATTCAGATAGTGTTTCCACTACAGATCTCCCTGTTGAGGGAGCAGACATGCCCTGCTCTTTCATGTTTTATGTTTGGGGCCATATAAATCATGTGGTTCCATTCACTTTCCTGCATGAAAATTCAAGCTTAGTTTCTCACACTTGGGTTAATTTTACTATTTCTTGCATTTGAGGAAATGGGTTTATTCTTTTTATATAGGCTCATGTCATAGAAAAGGCATTCAACTCCTCTATGACATAGGATCCTCAGCAGACAAAGGGGAAATAAGCACAGTTCAGCTTGTGTCTTCCTGCTTTTGCTGAGATGACCAGTGGTCTGGTCTAGAAGGGCACAGGCATGCTGCTGGGGCTAACTGTGAGGAGGGGAGAGGAAAGGAAGGGTGTTCTGCCAGTTCCCCTTGTGGTGAGTGGCCGGCAGCAACCCATTTGTTTCAGACTGAAGATAACTTCCTGAATCTGAACAGGATGGTGACTAGGGATGTGATCAAAATGGGAAAGCACCCAGTCAGGATAAAGCAGTTACTTTGTATTGCTTGTGGTTTGGGATGTCTGAGAGGACAAAAGGATGTCTGAGAGGCCTTGTAATGCATGACATGCAAATTTTTTTTCTTCGTGGATTGCTTTGAATTAATGGGATTAGTATTTCAAAACACTCATTCATGGAAAATAGAAGGGGTAGAAGGGTAGAAAGGCCATTTGCTGAGACTATATGAATTTTAATGCCTCATTCTGGGACAGTCCAAACCTCAGAAAAGATGTCTTTCACATTGCTCGGAGTCCTACTTCATAACCTGTTTTGTGGATATTTTGACATCGTGCTTCGGCCATCCCCGAGGCAGAGGCCTAGAGGATATTGACTTGTAGGATAGGAGGGCCTGTTGCTCTATAAGCACCCCCCACTCCTGGGAAGGGGATATATGACTGGGGATTTTACATGTACTGTGGAGAGGCCTGAGAAACTGTATCTACAAAGTAGATATATGCAATGCAATACACCTTACCCTTGACTTCATATATCTTTCAGTCCCTTCTGATTTCATTTCTGCAGAGGGTGAAGAGAGGCAAGGAAGATAGAAAGGAAGTTAGAGCTCCCAGAAGGAATATCAGTTATTGGAGGTGAACTGGGAGAGTTGGAACTAGTCCAGAGAAGAGCAGAAAGCTGATTTAAGAGTTGAAGGGATCAATTTATGGTGAAAGATGAAAATAATTGAATATATATGACTGAGTGAAATGGCAATGAAGGGAAAGCTATGGTAACAATCTCTGAAGAGGGTGAGGCTATGAAGGAGAGGAGTTACATAGTGTAGCCCATAGAAGTAACAGGATGAGACTTGCAGAAGGAAACTTGAGGGTGTATATCAGGGAAACCTTATTTTCTGAAATTGATATTCCTCTGACTATGGAATGGAACTCCAAAGGATCAAAGAGTAAGGTGAGATGTGGGTTAGATAAGCCACAGCATTCATAATTAATCAGTTTTATATTTGGAAGTGTTGAGAAGCACAACAGGCAGGAGAGCTGGGATGGGAAACAGCAGTAGGAATCAGGCTCTTTCAGGATCCAACTCCCAAGAGACCTTGGATGTTGGTGTTCCCTGTGGGAAAAGATAAAAATTGCATATGTATCTTTGAAATTGGATGAGATGTACTTACAGAGAAGATTGTTATTGAAAAAATACTTTGAAACTACCAGGTTTATTTATCTCTGCCCCCGGACTGATACAGATGCCATAGAGCATTACGCATCTGAGATGTATCTCTAGCGTGTTTGTCATCAAGTCATTGGGCAGGGCAGGAGATACCTGGTTCTTGAGAAGATGAGATCAGTTCTAGATTTGGCAGACTCCTACTGGCTCCTACTGGCCCCTACTGGCTATTTGAAAACCTTTGACATACTGAGAATATTTATATATACTGTTAGAGAGATTATATACATAGATATATAGGTACATATATATGCATGTAGATAGATATGACCATATATATATCTACCTATATGGCTGTTAGAGAGTTGAAACTCTAAACTCAAATTTATATCCATTTGATCTTTTCACAAATTTACAAAGGAAGAAGAAGGAAAGCCTATGAGTGGTATGTGTGCATGGTGTGGGAGGAAGGTGTTACCATTAATAAAACTGAATGCTTTTATAAGCAAGTATATCTTCTGAAGAACAAGGCCAGTGGCCTGCAGGTGGGAGAAAAGAGAGGGAGAGTTGTGTGACAGAAGTGGTAGCCCCTGCCACTCTTAGGATTACTACCTGATTACCTCATTTCGTGGGAATTTGTCCACCCTGGTTCATAAAGGACATTTTACCTTTCTTTTTTTTGTTTTTTCTTTTTTAAAGATTTTATTTATTTGACAGAGAGAAACACAGCGAGAGAGGGAACACAAGCAGGGGCAGTGAGAGAGGGAGAAGCAGGCTTCCTGCCAAGCAGGGAGCCCGATGTGGGGCTCTATCCTGGGACTCCGGCATCATGACCTGAGCCGAAGGCAGTCACTTAACCAATTGAGCCACCCAGGCGCCCCTTTACCTTTCTTTATAACCATTAATAATGTCCTGCTATAGAGACTTAGTAATTTATAAAGAACTTTCAAATGTATTATTTTTCCATTATTACAGTGGGCAAGACAAGTACTTGTTTTATTTTATAAAAGAAATGATTGGAATCCAGCTATTTGGTAAGACTTTTTTCAAGGTAAAAAGTGGCAGACCTAGAAACTTTCACTTATGTATCAAGAGGGTATGAGATGCTAGATGTTGTGTTAGGTCCTGGCTAGGACTGCAGATCTTTTTGCCTTCAAATCAGGGCTCTTTTCACTAAGGAATCATCTCAGGATGCAGATTATAAATAACAAAGACACATAAATAGATGAAAAGCTTTACATTATCCTTGTCAGAAGGCCATGCAACAAATATTTGGTGTTCAAGAGCCATGAGCTGGAAAAGTTCTTAAACATCTTTTATTTTCTTAACATCTTTGAGGCCCAGTTTCATGATTAGTAAAATAGCAATAGTAATAGTTCCTATCTCAAGATGTTGTTATGGAAATTAAATTAGAAGATACGTGTAAATCTGTAACTCAGTGCCTGATGTAACAAAGTGCTCCATTGATATGAACTGTATGGATTTTCTTAACAGTGGCAACACCCCAGTGTCTGGTTGTGCAGGTCGTGTACTCTTATAAGTCCTAGAATTGCATATACATTTTAGTTTATTTAAGTGGTGCCATTTGGAGTTGTGTGGTCCCTATGTATGGCCACAGGTGACCTTGGCAGCAGCAGTTGTAATACTGTGGGCTCCCATGCAACTAACTTCTAATTCCTGACATAAGAAGTGGGATCCAGTGGAAATGGGGAGAGTGACAAGGGTGATAGTTTCTATTGTCTTACCCAGAAACGTGGATGAGGAGAATTGAGGTGTGGTATTTACTTCCTTTCTATTAACAAGTATCCTCCAAGGTCTTTTGACCTTGGATTTGGTTTAGAGATTCAAGCAGCAATATCACAATCCAATTGTTTTTTTCTCCTCCACAAAGAAAGCAAGCCTTAACTTTATGAAGATTGAAGTCTAATAATGAAGAAAAAGTTAGAGGCATTACAGTAGTTTTCAGATGGTGGATCTTTCTTAACTCAGCACAGTTTGTGTAGTTCAAGCCCCTCAGTGCCTGGAGAGATGCTGGGCCATTGACCTCAGGTAATTTCTTTGTCATACATAGCTAGAACTATTCCCTTTCCTTACATTTCTGGCTTCACCATTTATTGTCAAGTGGAAAGCAGGAGAAAGATGGAAGGTGCCAACTACTTGATGGACATGAGCCCATTAAGAGCAATTAGACCTTTGAGATTCCGTGGAGACACATAATCCCAGGGACTTGAGTAGGAGGCTTTCTCAGGAAAGTGGCTCAACCTAAAAGAGGCTGTTAAGCATCCATATAGCATTATATAGGTGGT
The DNA here is from genome assembly GCA_004023965.1 of Spilogale gracilis. NCBI lineage: Eukaryota > Metazoa > Chordata > Mammalia > Carnivora > Mephitidae > Spilogale > Spilogale gracilis. The sequence goes on from PITA01013945.1 coordinate 43,427, forward strand.
ATTTTTTATGAACCATGACTGAACCATTGCTTTCAAAAGATGCACATGGACATTAATTTTGCATGGGAATAGAAGGAGTATAGGACATTTTTGTGAGGATGGTTAATAGTCCAGAGGTTATATGACAAGAGCTGTGAATGAACTTATCCAAGAGCCCTAGGGTGTCTTCTTTCTTGGAGCCATTATGTTGTCTGTCCTCCAGTCTAGGATGTGGCCAGTGTTTCTTTTTTTTATTTTTTTATTTTTTTATTTTTACTTTTTTTTTTTTTTTAGATTTTTATTTAATTGACAGCGATAAACACAGCCAGAGAGGGAACACAAGCAGGGGGAGTGAGAGAGGGAGAAGCAGGCTTCCTGCTGAGCCAGGAGCCCGATGTGGGACTTGATCCCGGGTCTCCGGGATCATGACCTGAGCCGAAGGCAGTGGCTTAACCAACTGAGCCACCCAGGTGCCCCGTGTTTCTTTATTTTATTTTATTTTTTATTTTTATTTTTTATTTTTTAAATTTATTTATTTGACAGAGAGAAACATAGCCAGAGAGGGAACACAAGCAGGGGGAGTGAGAGAGGGAGAAGCAGGCTTCCTGCCGAGCAGGGAGCCCGATGTGGGACTCGATCCCGGGTCTCCGGGATCATGACTGAGCAGAAGGCAGTCGCTTAAGCAACTGAGCCACCCAGGCGCACCAAGTTTCTTTTTTTTAAAGTAAAGTTCTTTTTGTTTTTTATTTTTTTAAGTTTTTTTTCTTTTATTTTGTTTATTATGTCCAGTTAGCCACTGTATAGCACACGATTAGTTTTTGATGTAGTGTTCAGTGATTCATTACTTGAGTATAACATCCAGTGCTCATCACCACATGTGCCCTTCTCAATACCCATCACCTGGTTACCCCATTCCCTCACCCTCTCCCTTCTGAAATCTTCAATTTGTTTCCTGGAGTCTAGAGTCTCTCATGGTTTGCCTCCCTTTCTGATTTCTTCCCATTCAGTTTTCCCTCCCTTCCCTGTGGTCCTCCACACTATTCCTTATGTTCCATATATGAGTGAAACCATATGATAGTTGTCTTTCTCTGCTTGACATATTTCACTTAACATAGTACCCTTCAATTCCATCCATGTTGATGCAAGTGGTGGGTATTACTCCGCTCTCATTGCTGAATAGTATTCCATTGTGTATATGGACCACATCTTCTTTATCCATTCGTCTGTTGAATGGCATCTCACCTCCTTCCACAGTTTGACTGTGGTAGACATTGCTGCTATGAATATTGGGGTGCATGTATCCCTTCTTTCACTACGTTTGATCTTTGGGATAAATGCTAGTAGAGCAATTACTGGATTTTCGAGTAGCTCGAAAAATATTTTTAAAATATTTTATTCATATATTTGACAGAGAGAAACACAGCGAGAGAGGGAACACAAGCAGGGGGAGTGAGAGAGGGAGAAGCAGGCCTCCCACTGAGCAGGACGCCCGATGTGGGTCTTGATTCCAGGTCTCCAGGATCATGACTGGAGCCGAAGGCAGTCGCTTAACTAACTGAGCCACCCAGGTACCCCTCGGGTAGGTCTATTTTTAATGCCTTGAGGAATCTCCATACTGTTCTCCAGAGTGGCTGTAGCAGCTTGCATTGGCACCTAATAGTGTAATAGGGTTCATCTTTCTCCACATCCTTGCCAACATTTGTTGTTCCATATCTTATTAATTTTTGCCATTCTAACTGGTATAAGGTGGTATGTCATTGTGGTTTTGATTTGTATTTCCCTGGTGGCTAGTGATGTTGAACATTTTTTCCTGTGTCTGTTAGCCAATTGTATATCTTCTTTGGAGAAGTATCTGTTCATGTCTTCTGCCCATTTATTGACTGGATTATTTGTTTTTGGGTGTTGAGTTTGAGAAGTTCTTTATAGATCTTGGATACCAGCCCTTTATTTGCAACATCATTTGCAAATATTTTTTCCCATTCTGTGGGTTGCCTCTTAGTTTTACTGACTGTTTCCTTTGCTGTGCAGAAGCTTTTTATCTTGATAAAGTCCCCAAAATTCATTTTTGATTTTGTTTCCCTTGCTTTTGGAGATGTGTCTTAAGAGAAGTTGCTGTGGTGGCCAGTGTTTCTTAACCTAGTGCTGACCTGGGCTTTTTCATATGGGCCAAAGGTGTGAGAAAGGAACAGTTTAAAAGAGTGTTATCCTGGTGGGGAGGTAGGGACCAGATGGAGGGGTATCCTAGTACTTTTCTTGTTGAGCCAGATTTCTCAAAACAACTTTTTTTTAATTCAGTAAATTTTGTGATGAACTTTCCAGCTGGGCTGTTATAAACCTGGGTTCTTTCCCAGGAAAATTCTCTCAGATTCACTTGGTGAACATAGGCATTCCAGAATGTGGGAACCCAGAACCCAGCAGAAGGAAAGCTCTGTTTGGACAGATACATCCAATGACTTGGTTAATTAAGGGTCTTTATTTCTTGAACTCTGCTTTTGTGGTTACATAACAGCAGGTACATGGAGAGGTAGATGTGAGAATTCCCTGGAGTAAGGAAAGGCTAAGGGAAAAATCTGAAAATAAAAACAAAGAAAATCGAAGCAAGCTTGAAGGATATCAGGCAACTAGCCAGAGGAAATCAAAAGGAAACTTTAAACCACCCACTCTCTTTTTCCTCTTATTTATCTTTTATTCAGTTTTCATTGGAATATGGTTCATGAGGGTGGGGATGGGCAGGTCTACTTTAGAGAACCTTTCCACATTTTCAGCCCAGGTAATTAAAGTAAGTGTTCTGCGGTGAAGGGAACCCTAGATTGGAAGCTAGAAGACTTAGATTCTATTATGATACTGGCCTTTTATTAGCTTTGACATCTTGTGCAACTACCTTAAACTAGTTGAGCCTCTGGGGCATTTTTCCTAAAGGAGAAAATACAGACCTTGTCTTGACTACCTCATGGAGTCTCTGTGAGCATTATATAAAATAACCTACATGGAAGATTCAAGTCTGGATTATTCAGAAAAAATATTTATGGCTGTAGAAGAATGAATGTGTACAAGATCATAAAAAGTGTTGAGATTGTACTTTATCAGTTCATAATTTCAACCAACCCTTGGCATTGGGGAACAGCAGTGCTGGCTCCCAGATTTTGAGGCAGGTGTTGGGCTTCATTTAAGAGCTCAGTAGAAAAAGTCAAGTATTACATGGTTTCACTTACTTGTGGTACATAAGGGGTAATATAGAGGACAGTAGGAGAAGGAAGGGAAATAGAAATGGGTCATTCAGGGAGAGAAACTAGACATGAGAGACTTTGGACACAGAAACAAACTGAGGGACTTGGAGGGAGGGGGTGGGGGGATGGGAGAGCCTAGTGGTGAGTACTGAGGGCACCTATTGCATGGAGCAGTGGGTGTGGGGCATGGGCAATGAATTTTGGAACATTGACAAAATAAAATAAATTTAAAGTCAAAAAGAAAAAAGAAAAAGAGAGCTCAGTAGCCCTATGTGGCCCCTTCCCACAGTTTCTCAAAATGAGGTCCTTTCATTGAAGTAATTTTACTCAATTCCAGAGTTTTCTGGAAATGAATCTCTGGTTGTGGGACATAAGAGTTTGCACTTTATCATCAGAAAATTATTTTTTTAATGGAATGATGACAAATACAGTGACATACATTGAATGCATTATTCTCATGTGTAACTTCATTGTAATCCACATGTGCAGCATCCATATAATCACTACCCAGATAAAGATTCAGAACATTTCTAGCATCCCAGGAAGTTCCTGTTTAAGTCATTGTGTGGACATATATTGTCGGTTGTCTTAAATTGATTTTGGAATTGCTGAGTTCTATGGTAAAGAGATATTTAACTTTATAAGAAATTGACAAGCTGTTGTTACAAACACTTAGGCCACTTTATACTCCCACCAGTAATGTATGAGAATCCTTGAGAATACTTGATATTGTCAGCTTGCAATGGTATCTTGTTGTGGTTTTAATGTATACCTTGTTTTGTGTTGGTTATCTAATATTGCATAGGAAATTGACTAAAAATTAGTGGTTCAAAATAATAACAATTTCTCTTTTATAGTTCCTATGAGTTAGGAATTTGGGAATAGCTTAACTAGGTGTTTTTAGCTTGGAGTCTCTCATGAGATAACAGTCAGGTATCAGCCAAGGTTGCAATCATCTTAAATCTTGACTGGAACTGCAAGACCTATTTGCATGGTACATTGCTCACAAGGCTAGCAAGCTGATGCTGGCTAGTGGTGGGAGGTCTCATTTCTTCTCCTGGTATTCCTGTCCATAGTGCTGCTGGAGCATCCTTGTAACTTGTTGTCTGGCTTTCCTGAGAGAGGGCATCCATTGAGATAATAGGATCTTTTTTGGAGATACATATTAAAAATCATAGTGTTTGGTTCTCAAATGTTGAATTAACTTCATATTCTCAGGATAAGCCTCACACGGTCATGATGTATTATCTTTTTTAAGTATTGCTGAATCAGCTCACTAATACCTTGTTGACAATTTCTGCATATGTGTTCAGGGAGATAACTGGTCAGTAGTTTTCTTGGCTCTGACAGGCTTTAAGGTGTGGGTAATGCTGGGTTCATAAAATGAGTTTTGAAATGTTTCCTCTTCTGTTTTTCTTAGAAGAGAATTATAATTTTTTTCTTTCTTGAATTTTCATTTCATAGAATTTGCCAATGAGGGCTTCTTGATCTGGTATAGTCATTGTTGGAAAGTTTTAAATTACTGATTGTATTTGTTTAATAATAATGATAATAAGAGTATTCAGAATATCTGTTTCTTTTTGAATGAATTTTAGTAGTTTGTATCTGTCACAAAACTGGTTCATTTCATCTATGTTGCTGAATTAATGCAAATTAAATTGTTCATAATATCCCCATTATTTTTTATGTCTGTAGTGTCAGTAGTGATGTCCCCTCTTTTATACTCGATGTTGGTAATTTATATCATCTCTGTTTTTGCTTCATGGTCATTCTGACTAGAGGTTTACCAAGTTCATTGACTTTTTTCAAAAACATTTTTTTTGTGATACTAATTTCTTCTCTTATCTTTATTTCATTTTCACTGATTTCTGTTCTTGTTTTATTATCTTTCCTTCATTTTGTTTGCATTGGGTTTTAATTGTTCTTCCTGTTTCTAGTTTCTTTTGGTGAAAACTTAGACCTTTGATTTGAGACCCTTCTTCTTTTTCTGTTATGGGTATATATTGGAAAAATTCTCTCTAATAACTCAGGTTAGCAACATCATATAGATTTTATTATGTTGTAATGAAATTTACTTTCTGGTCAATTAAATAATTAAAATTTTCCATTTGGTGTTCTTTAGACTCATGGTTATATATGTGTCTTTTATTTCTAAGTATTTGGGGATTTTCCAGATATCTTTCTCTTACTGATTTCTAGTTTAATTCTGGTATAGTCTGAGAACATACTTGGTTTGTTTTCAGTTATTTAAAATTTTCTCTGGTTTGTTTTATGCCTCAGAATATGGTGTATCTTGCTGAATGTTCTAATTTCCACACTTAAGAAGAATATTTTCTGTTATTATTTGGTGGAGTGTTCAATCAATGTCCATTTGGTCAATTTGGTTAATACAGTTGTTCAGATTTTTTATACCCTTACTTATTTTTTTCTGTTTGCTATTTACATTACGAGTAGAGGATTCCTAAAGTCTCCAAGTTTTGTTTTTTTCTACTTTTCAATTCTATTATTTTTATTTCATGTATTTTTTATTATGTTCAATTAGCCAATATATAATACATCATTAGTTTTTGCTGTAGTGTTCAGTGATTCATTACTTGAGTATAACACCCAGTGCTTGTCACCACACGTGCCTTCTTTAATACCCATCACCTGGTTACCCCGTCCCCCTACCACCCCCCATCCCTTCTGAAGCCCTCAATTTATTTCCCGGAGTCTAGAGTCTTTCATGGTTTGCCTCCCTTTCTGATTTCTTCCCATTCAGTTTTCCCTCCCTTCCCCTGTGGTCCTCCACACTATTCCTTATGCTCCATATATGAGTGAAACTGTATGATAATTGTCTTTTCTCTGCTTGACATATTTCACTTAACATAGTACCCTTCAATTCCATCCATGTTGATGCAAATGGTGGGTATTCCTCCTCATGGCTGAATAGTATTCCATTGTGTATATGGATCACATCTTCTTTATGAAGGGCATCGCTCCTTCCACAGTTTGACTATGGTGGACATTGCTGCTATGAATATTGGGGTGCATGTACCCCTTCTTTTCACTACGTGTGATCTTTGTAGTAAATACCTAAATGCCGGATTTTCGGATTGCTTTATTTTTAACGCCTTGAGGAACCTCCATACTGTTTTCCAGAGCGGCTGGAATTGCATTGCCACCAATAGTGTAATAGGATTCCCCTTTTTCCACATCCTCACCAACATTTGTTGTTCCCTGTCTTGTTAATTTTTGCCATTCTAACTGGTATAAGGTGGTATCTCATTGCGGTTTTGATTTGTATTTCCCTGATAACTAGTGACATTGAGCATTTTTTCCTGTGTCTCTTAACCATTTGTATGTCTTCTTTGGAGAAGTCTGTTCAGGTCTTTTCTGCCCATTTATTGACTGGATTATTTGTTTTTTGGGTATTGAGTTTGAGGAGTTCTTTATTAGGTGCCTACACATTTAGGATTGACTTATTTCTTGATGATTTGACTCCTTTATTATTGTGTATTATGTCTTTTTATCCCTGGTGATATTCATATTTTGAAATTTATTTTGATTGATATTAATATAGCCTCTTAGGTTATTGCATATGTGGTATATCTGTTCCACCCTCTTACTTTTAATTTATATCTTTATATTTATAGTGGGTTCCTTGTAGAAAAAGTACTGTTGGATACTGTGTGATTTTTAAAAATTTAATCTTTATAGTCTTTGTCTTTCACTTGTACTTAATGTTATATTTGATACAGTTGGATTTAGGATCTACCATTTTGTTTTTGTTTGTCTCTCTGTTTTTGGTTCTTTTTCCTTTCTTGATATCTTTTAGGTTATTTGAATATTTTTTAGTATTTTAGTTTTAATTTACCTATTTTTTTGCTTTATCTTTGTATTATTATTTTAGTGGTTGCTCTAGAGATCACATATATATGTTATGTTTGTGTATATATCCATGTGAAAGTTATATATGCATATGTATACATACCTATATATTATGTATATGTATGTATAAGCTCTCACAGTCTACTTCGAGTTGACATTTTTGAACTCCAAGTAGAATATAGAGCCTTAAAACCATATAGGTCCCTTTACCCTCCTCCTTTGTTATAGTTGTCCTATTTAAAAATTTTGCTAGATTATATATATTGATATATAGATATAGATATAGATGTATACGAATAGTTTTTAGCAGTTATACATATTTTACATAATTAAGAGAAGAAAACTATTCCTTTATATTTACTCAGATACATAACATTTTTCTTACTCTTCCTTGTCTTCTGAGGTTCCAGTTTCCCTATTTTATCATTTTCCTTTGACCTAAAGAGCTTCCACTTCCATTTTCATTTCTTTTAGAGCAGTTACGCCAGCAACAAATTAGCTTAGTTTTCCTTTATCTGAGAATGTCCTTCCTTATTTCACCTTTATTTCTAAATTGTGGGTTGACAGATCTTTTCCTTTTAGACTTTAAGAATGCTGTTCCTCTGTCCTTCATAGTTTCTGATAAGCACTCTGCCATAAAATTGTTCTTCCTGATATGTAGCTGTTTTTGAGATTTTTGACTTTAGTTTTCAGAAGTTTGATTATTTGACTATTTGATTTTGATATGGCTGTGCATGGTTTGCAGTCTGTTGAGATTCATGAATCTGTAAGTTTATATCTTTTGTGAAATCTGGTGAGTTTTTAGCCATTATTTCCTCAATTTTTTTCTGTATTAGTACCCTTTTCCCCTACTCTGGGACTCTAATTATACAATTTTTAGATCTTTTGCTACTGTCTCACATTCTCTCAAGACTCTGCTAATTTCTTTTTTCAACTTTTTTCTCTCTGTTCTACAGAATGGACAGGTTCTGAGATCTAGCCTCGAGTTTACTGGTCTTCTTCTCTTTTTATTTTGCTATAATTTATAATATCAGATATTGTATTTTTCAATTAAAATTTTTTATTTTTATTTTTTGAAGATTTTATTTATTTGAGAGAGAGCATGAGTTGGGGGCAAGGGCAGAGGGAGAAGTAGATGCCCTGCTGTGCAGAGAGCCCAATGTGGGGCTCAATCCCAGAACCCTGAGATCATAACCTTAGCTGAAGGTCAATGCTGAAGGCAGAGCCACCCAGGTACCCCAAATTTTCATTATTAAAAATAATTTCTATTTTCCTATTTAGAACTACCTTTTCATCAGTTTTCCAGAATGTTTACTTCTCCCTCTTGGAACACAGTTAAAACAGAGCTTCTTTAAATTCTTTGTCTGATCATTTCAACATCGGGATCATTTTGTTATTGGCATTTGTTGATTATCTTTACCTTTAAGAATTGGCCACATAATAATGGCTGAATAATATTTCATTGCATATCTGCACCACATCTTTATTCATTCATCAGTCAATGGACATTTGGGTTATTTCCATAGTTATTCAGCCATCAAAAAGAATGGAATATTGCCATTTGCAATGACATGAATGGAGCTAGAGTGTATTATGCTAAATGAGATAAGTCAGTCAGAGAAAGAAAAATACCATATGATCTAACTTGTATGTGGAATTTAAGAAAGAAAACAGATTAACATATGGAAAGGGGGAAAAAAGGAGAGAGGTAAAGGAGATAGAAGTGGCTCTTAACTATAAAGAACAAACTGAGGCTTGATGGAGAGATGTGGGTGGGGGATGGGCTAGATGGGTGATGGGCATTCAGGAGTTTGAGCAGTAATGAGCACTGGGTGTTGTATGTAAGTTATGAATCACTGAATTCTGCTCCGGAAACCAATATTGTACTGTATGGTAACTAACATGATTTATATTAAAAAAACACTTGGTCATTTGTTTTGTTTTGTTTTGCTTTTGTATATTGAGTAATTTTACCTCATATCCATGATTGAACATCATGTTTGGTCTGAGACCTGGGTGTATTTTAAATCTCAGTTTTTTCTTAAAGCCTTTTTTGTGCTGCTTTGAGTCTCTCCATTCACATCTGCTCACAACTGCAATCCTAGGCCAGTTTCTTCACAGAATTAGCATATTTCTGTCTGTTCCCTCTGGAATTCTCCTTAAGCACAGTTTTATCTATCTGTACTACTTTTGCACAGTTTATACAACTGGGACTGTCCTCAGGCAAAACAGAGAGATAATAAAGAGAAACATATCAGGGATTCTCTCCATACTCTGGCCTGAGGTTCCCCTTTTTCCCAAGGCCCTGGACTGAAAAGTGTGGTTTCTAATAGGGTCTCTCGTAGAGAGGTGGCTGCTGACATTGCCAGTCACCCTGACTCAGCCGAGAGCTCACCACCATGAGATGAGAGGAAGAAAAAATGAAGAAAAAATGAAGAAGGAGAGGTTTCCCTCCATACTCTCTGTATCATGAGACTCTTTTTCCTGGCCTTTTGAAAGAAGAAGTTCTGTGGGCATTTTACCCATCCATGGTACCATCAACCTAGCTTTGCTGAGTGCCTGCATTTGGTTCAAGATGGAAGAGAAAAGAGGTAAACATAGAAAACTCACCTCTATATGGCTTGCTTTCCAGATTTTGACCCTCTTCCCCAGCATTTCTGGTTTTACTTATTTTTCAGAGTCTCTTAATAGGGTTTTTGTTTTTGTTTTTGTAATTTGTCCAGAGTTCTTTGTTTTAAGTAGGAGAATGAATAGAATTTAGTGGGCTTACTGCATCTTACTGCCCTGGAAGTCCCTCATTCCTTTTTGGAATCAGAGTTTCCATCAACAATATTTTTCTTTCATTCCCTCATTCCCGTATCAAGGTGTAATAAGTACTTCCAGGCAGAAAATCAAGACAGAGCTAGGTCCCTACCACATTGATTTGCCTTTTCTCCTGTGCTACTGATTATCCCATGAAAACAGTTTTTTTTTCATATATTTTGTCCTGTTTTACAGATATTTATTAGTTTATCATAGCTGAGAGCCTATAAAATGAAGTTTGAGATCATGGCCATGTTGGCTTATCTCCAGATACACTGTCTAGCTCTGTGTGAGATGTGCTCACCAAACAGAAGTTAGACAAGGAAATCCTCTGTATGAGTATCTATAAATTTTGGCTTTTGCCTGAAGAAATGCTTATTTATTCACTTTTTAAAAAAACACTAAATGCTTACCCAATTGAATCAAGTACAGTCTGTTTCTTCCAGAAGTTCACAAACCAGTTGGGAGAAAAAAGGCAAACAAGGTGTGCTAATAAAAAGAACTCCAGGGAATGGCAGCACTTGATAGTGAAGGGAGGATGCAGATGGTTATAGTGGCTCAGGAGAGGCTTGGCGATGTCATCTCCTGCTGGGGCAATTGGAGATGGTTTTATTCTGTTCCTCCAGATCTCAGAAACCATTCCCTGAAAGGTTGATGAATTCTACTTGCTCAGTGCATGGTAGGAGGGGGGTAAAGTTCCTCTAAGACAGGAAATTATAGCTCTGGAATTTTAGAAAGAATAAGCTCATTGCTTTTTGGCGAGGGGTGGGGGATTGGTCAGGTCAAAACGATGTCTGTTGAGAATGATGGCTTTCCTTTTAGGATTGTGATAGACGTGAATCAGAAAAAACTTCCAGAAAGAGGTGATTTGAGAAAAGGGTCTTGAAGGGAGTATAGAATCAGAGAAAAGAGAAGGGCAAAGGACTTTACAAATTAGGGCAATAGCATAAAATAACACCCAGAAGAGGAATAGTTATTGGTGAGAGAGAGGGAGAGACAGAGAATAAGACAGTCAGACAGACAGACACTGTGTGTGTGTGTGTGTGTGTGTGTGTGTGTGTGTGTGTGTGTGTGTAAAACAAAGTAGGACTAGCCAGAGAAGGAAAGCCTAAGCAATCCAGGGGTTGAGTGGCTCAGTGCTGAGTCAGATTATCTGAGTTAGAGGAAGGGCTGTTTTATTGAATCAGGAATTTACATTTGATGCTGAAGAAATCAAGAAAGTATTTAATTTTTGAGTAAGCGAGTGCATGCTCACTATAGATTCTTCAAGGAACGTTGTTTGGTTGTGTGTCTCGGTCATGGACTGCACCAATTGCTGACAGTTGCATTGGAGCTTTGAGAGGCTGTTGTAATGGCTCAGGAGTGAGAGACTTGGAGACTCAGGCCAAAAGATGCGCGGATATAAGGGGAACAAGGAGAAAGAAATCAAATGCCCAAGGGTTTGACCTGGGGGCCCTGCAAACTGGTGGTGTTACTGAAAAGATGACAGTGGGAAGAGTATCTGGTTTGCAGGGAGGGTACTTGACATGATGACGGTTTCATGGGCCTCTATCTGGAGATCAGGTTATCTGGAATGCACATGAAGATAGGGAGCAGAAGCAGGAACAGGTGAGAGGTCCAGGTGGAAGATATCAGTGTGGGCCTGTTTAATGGACCTGGTGGTTTAATTCTTGAGAACAGATGCATTTTTCTGAGGAGGAAGAAAGAGGAAGGAAGGTCAGACCTTGGATTTAGGAAAGTTCATAATCTGACAATGGAGAGGAGTTGATGACATCACTAGAAAGAACTTCTAAAAAGGAAGAGAAGCCACTGCACTGTGATGTCTTAGAAGCTAAAGGTGATGGATGTTCCAAAGATGGAGTGGAAAGGCCTTATGTTTGTCCCAGAGCCTTCTGGAGAGTTGGTGGGGGTGGAAGGAAGTTTAGAGGGAGCGCTGAAGAAATTGCAGCAGAATGTGCTTCTGTAGTTCGGTTTGTGAAAGGAAGAAGAGAAGACCAAGAAAATAAATTGTTATTGATGTTAGAAATTTTAGCAAAATGAAGCAAAGATGTGTTGAGGATGAACCTTCTTAATAAAATCAGGAGGGAAAAACACTGAAGAGAAAGTTTTGAGGAATGGCAAGGGAGGGAATCATTACATAGCAAGACCACTCAATCTAGGCAGTATAGACTCTTCTTCCAGCCTTTACTACATTCCATTCAGGCCCTGTCTGCTTCT
>PITA01013946.1:0-27809 GCA_004023965.1 Spilogale gracilis
GAGCCCCACATTGGGCTCCCTGCTACACGGGAAGCCTGCTTCTCCTTCTCCCACTCCCCCTGCTTGTGTTCCTGCTCTGCTGTCTCTCTCTCTGTCAAATAAACAAAATCTTTTAAAAATAAATAAAAACACAACTGTCCCACAGGCACCCATAGCACACAATGCCTTCTAGTTTACTATGTATTTTACATATTTTGCTCAAATATGTCTCTCCCTACTAGCATAAGTGCAGAGAGTGTTGTCTGTTTTGTTCACTGCAGTAGCCCAAGCACCCAGAATCATATCTGGAAATAGAAGGCACTTAGTAAATAGCTGTTGCATGAATAAATCACATCGGCTTCATCCATGTCACTTAAAATATCCCTTACTTAAGGCTCCCCTCCAAGTTAACTCCACCTCTTTTCTCCAGCCCCGACAACAAAAATAACTAGTGCTTACATTGTGCTGTGTGCCACTTAGCTATGCGCTAAGTGTTTTCAAATACTGACTCATTTAATCCATGTACAACCCTGCGAGGTGAGTACTAGAATTAGTCCCAGTTTCCAGATGGTAAAACCAAGGCACAGAAAATCACAAGCTAGTAAGCAGCAGATCTGGGAGTCAATCCGACACAGTGAACCTCCGGAGTTTCCTCTGAGCCACCGCAAGGCCCACACACAAAGCCCCCGCCCCAAGCCACTCTCCCCGCCTCCTGGGGGCAGGCCACACCTGGGACCCGGGACGGATTCCTAACCCCACCGCCTCCGAAAGGCCCCGCCCCATGATTCCGCCTCGCCCACCTTCCTGCAGGCTGAGGCTCCGGGCCGCGGGCGAATCCTCCCGAAGCTCGCGGACAAAGATGCCCTCCTTGCCGCCGCCTGCTACGTTGATGCCGCTGACCCCGGTCTGCGCCTCGGTCTCCACGATGATCTCCACCAACTCCGCCCGCCTCAGCTCCTGCGGAGGGCAGAGAGGGGTCGCCATGGGGCGCTGGGGCCGGACCTCGCCCAGAGTCCGGCATCGCGCTTAAAAGCGGCTCTTAAACGGGTCCTCCAGTTACACGCCCCTGAGAGTGGCTCAGGGGGGCCGTGCCTGCCCACCCACTCCGACATCTTCGCTTTAAGGAAACACAAGGGCCGCCTGCTCTCTCGCACCCGCGGCAAGGCTCAACGGTTCGGTCCACTCTTTGGGAGGTGGGAGCCCTGGGGCCGCGTTAGAGTGGGGCGGGGAGAGGGGAGGGGCGGGGTAGGGAGGCCAGAGGGAACTGGAGTTGTGAGTGAGAGGCGGGCCTGATAGGGTGGTTGTGCCCTCTGGGGCAGGGCCAATTTGAGGGCGGGGCCAGAGGTTCGGCTTAGGATCCGACCCCTCGCGCGGATAGAGCTCGGGCCAGAGAGGAGGGGCCAAAAAATCTGAGAGGGGTGTGGCTAGAGAGTAATACGTAAAGATAAGGCGGAGACGCACAGTCTAAGGGTGGGATTGAGGTCTGGAAGAGGGCTTTAAAAACGAGGGGTGGCGTGAGGATGGGCTTCCGAGGAAAGGGCTGGATCTTTAAGCGGTACAGGATGGAAGGTTGAGGGTGACACTGGACTCTTTGGAGGCTTGAACGTGTGTGACACTGTGCCCTATTGTGGGCTCTGTGGCCCCAAGACCTGCATAACGCCTTTGGGAGAGGGAATCCAGTGAAGAAGGGTGCGTGGGTAATGAGTGGTGGACCAGCAGACGTGGCATTCCTGGTATTCAGTGTAAATGGTGCTGACCTGGCCCTGGCCCAGCAGCGCCCCTCGGGATTCACATCCAGGGCTTAGAAAATGCAATTAGAGACCTCGATTCCACAACCATCTAGGAACTCAATCTGCTGTGTGTTTCTGGGGGAGAACTTTGCCCTCTCTGGGCCCACTTCCCTACTGTGAAGTTGGGCGGCATGGGTGTACCGGAAGGAATCCCTGTGAGCTGCGACCTGAAGCAAGAAGGAACCAAGAGGATGCTGTAATGGGCAGCACATCAGGACTGGTATAGACTGGAGTTGAGCCCAGGGCTTGGGGAGGGTTAGAGAAGCAAGTCTAGGCCTGCAGGGGCCCTGGGGCTAGAGGGCTGGGAGGAGCATGTTGAGAAGAGGTGAAAAGAGTTGTAGAGGCACCAGGGAACAGCCGAAACAGCCACCTCCCTGAGGCCCTGTGCCAAGCATTTTATGTACAGCATCTCATTTCATCCTCCTCACAGCTTTGACAGACACAAAGGTAAAGGGAAGCGGACTGATTTGCCTAACAACACACAGGGAAGTTGAGCAGCTGAGCCTAAACCCTTGTCTGTAACCTCAGAGCCCATAGACTGTCCTGGAAGCAGTGACTTCCTTGCCCTTTCCCCCCTACCTGCCATCCCTCAGCCTCAGCTTGGCTCCCGGAAAAGTAGACCCACTCTGTGCCTAGCATCTGGTGGGAAGCAGTCAATACGGATCCCCTAGCTCCAGAACAGTGACCATTATCCAGGATCATTGTCCCATTTCACCAATGGGAAAACAGGGTTTGAGAGGTCAGGTCCCCTGTTTGGAGCTGCACAGCCGAAGTGGTAGGGTTGGCATTTAAGCCCATGGCCTCATGCATTAACCCCTCTACCATCCTGCCTCATCCAATGAAAGCTTTCTGCCTGATCTTCTTTAGCTTGTTATTAATAATAACTTCATTATGCCCCCACTGAATCTGCCGCTTTGACTCTCATTCTGTACCAGACACTGTGCTAAGCACTCTTCATATGTTAAAATTATTTTTCTCCCAGTGACCCACAAAATAGGCACTGTCGTTATTTCTATTCCATAGATGGGGAGACTGAGGCAGAGAAAAACCAGGAAGTGTCTTCTTGCTGCCTCAGTCCCACCCCCCCCAAGTTCCTCTTGCAGAGCATGTGAGCCCTTACCTCAGCACTCCGGCTCCTGGCCTCCATGGCGCAGCTGGGAGTCACCCAGGCCCCAGGCTCCTGCTTCCTCTCTCCCTTCTGCTGCAGGACCAGCTTCAGTTCTGCATGGAGCAGCTGCCTCTGAGCCTGTAGGGATAGGGAGGGAGGCTTGAGGCCAGGAGAGGGTGCGATGAAGGGGCTGGGCATGGAGGGAGAGGCCAAGATGGGTATCAGAATGGGAGAAGGGCCCCCCACCCCTCTCCTCTCACCGCTGCCTGGGCCCAGGCACCCCTTCCTAAAAGGAGCCCAGCCTGGGGTACTGCACAGTCGTCTGCGGGACTCACACCCTTCCTCTGAGGTCTTGCTGCCTGCCAGGAAGAGACCAGAGCATGAGGCTCCAAGCAGGCTGGAGGAGGGGGGTAGTGGAGAGGGGCATGTGGCACCGGCCAATGCTCACCTCTGGGTCACCGCCAGCTCCTTGGGCCTCCTGGGTCCGGGGCTCTGAGAAGAAGAACGTGAGCATTACCATTAGCTGACCCTACCAATTGCTTCCTGAGTGCCTGACCCTTTGTGCACTGTCAGGATCCTGTCCCCACAGTGCGGCGGGAGAAATTGAGGCCTAGAAGACCTTTATTGGACAGCAAACAGTAAAGTAAAGCCCAAGCAGACTCCTAGAACTACCTGAGAGCAGAACCCCTGTGCCAACCACCTATGTCAACCCAGAGAGTCAAATTCACTGTAAAGCAATCCTAACCACTTCTGTGTCCTCCCTGTGGGCAATCACCTCACCTTTCTGGGCCTCAGCTTCCTCATCTGTTGAATGGGGAGGAAAGCATCTACCGCATCAAAGAAGTGAGAGAATAGAAAATGCTGGGTACATGGAGGTGCTCCAGAAGCCCTATTATTGTTACGGTGGTCCTGATCTTGTGACAAATGTCCCACAGGGGTCATTCATTGCCCCTAAACCTCAGAACACTCTTGTGAGGTTAATAGAGTTATTGAGCCCATTACAGAGAAGACACCTGAGGTTGGGAGAAGGGCAGCCAGAAATGATCACAAGTGGCTGAGCCAGGATTTGAACTTATCTGAGAGTTCCAGACTCTTCTACGGATGATAACTAATGGATACTGAGTGGTTATTCTTTGTCAGTCCTGTGCTCTGCCTTCTCCCTGCAGAAAACCCATAGCCCCTCAGAGAGGCCAAGAATCTCATATAAAGTCACACAGCCCAGTGAGAAGAAGGAGGCAGAACTGGGATTCCCATGCCGCCTCCCCAACAGGCCCTTCTGGGGAAAAGGGCATGCATACTGTCTCTCCACAACCCCTCCCCAGGCCGACTCTGGCCTTTACCTCCCAGCCCCCACCAGGCATGCCAATCCGCCAACCCCCACTCTACAGGGAAAGGTCAGGCCTCACGAGGCACATTCTCGCAAACAATGGCCCATCTGCTGTACCCAATCACATTCCGCCCCTGCCCACCCACCCCCAGCCACACAATGGCCCTTCATAGCCCACCACTGGCCACAATAGAGGACACAGGGACCCCTCAACAGTCCAGCTGTACCCAATCCACTGGCAGGAACCCCACAGTAGCAGAGGGCTCCTCTCGGACCCTCCTAAGAGTCCTGGGCTGTCTGGCCTTGCCCAGCCTCCCCTCTGAGTCCTCAGTCACTCCAAGTCAGGTGGACCCCTGCATCTGTGGCACTTCCTCCATGCTGGCCCCAGTGCGGGCCCCCCTAGGTCTCTGAATCTCTCTGAATGTGGTGGCTGTTTTCGGGCTGGAAACTGAGGCTCAGAGAGGGGAAGTGACCTGCCTGGGGTCACACAGCCAAGCCCCTGGCCTTTACCCCAACTCTGTACCTGAACTTGTGTTGGTGGCTCTGAGCACTGCAAAAGCCCCAAGCAGCAAAAGAACTGGGTCAGGGCTGGGCTGGGAGGGGAGGTGGGGATTGAGGGTGCCCCAGATCGGCAGTTTTAGAGGTACCTCATTGGTGGCATTTTATAGAATGTGGCCTCAGTAGCCCATTTTACTGATGAATAAATGAGGGTTAAGATACCACAGTGGCAGGGTCGGGACTTGAACCCAGGTCTGAATAACTGAGTCCCTGATACCACATGGCATCTTGAGCAGGAGGTAGGAGAGCCTGGTACTTGTAGGAGCTAGTGGAGATAGAGGGGAGGCTCTCCTGGCCTGCCAGCTCCCCATCTCAGGTCAGGGCAGTGAGGGTCACACCCAGAGGTTGGCACAGGAAGTTTAGCCAGGGCGGGAGCAAGAGAGAGTGCCCTCCTCCCACCCCCCCTGCCCAGGGCAGCTGCCCAGCCCAGGTTATATTTAGCCCATCTGTGCCCTTCCTGAGCAATGTACCCAGCTCCCGGGGTGGGGTGGGGATGGCTTCGGAAGGAAGCCCCACCGGGCACTCTCTGTTCCCAGTTCTGCCCATCCCTTAGATAGGTTGGGGGGGGACAAGTGGGGGAAAGTTCCTGGGGGTCCCTGACTGTATTCGGGGAAGATCTTCTAAAGGGGTTCTCCTGGTGACTGTAGGCCAGGCTGAACCCTCCAGATGCCAACAGCCATTCTTGAGTGGTTCCTATAGCCCTGCCTTGGTACATTGCTCAGCTTCCAGAATTCTCCGAGTCCCCATTTCTTGAGCACTTACTATGTGCGAAGATCCTTGCCTACCTTGGCTCATTACAGTATGACAGAGAGTTCCATGTAAGACATCACTGATACCCTTCAGGGCAGGCTGGGGGGAGGGCCTGTCATTGGGCCCTGGGCCCTTCAGCTGAGCAGGGCCTGCTGAGGGATCCCCTGGTTGGCACCCTCTTCTCCCCATTGCTGGTGCCAACCCCATGTAGGACCTCTCCCCATCCAGAGCCTCAGTTTCCTCAATCACTAATGATGGGGCGCCCTCTGCAGTGGGAGTGAAGAGTTAACGTGACTCATCTGGGCTCCTGGACGGTCTGTTCTGGCAGTGGCCTCAGTCCGTCCCTGCTCCAGCACACCTCAGGTTTGAACACCTGGGCAAGTTATTTCACCTCTCAGGGACTTAGTTTCATCTGTGAAATGGGGCCAGTGAAGAGTGGCTTTGAAGATTCACAAAGTAAGAGCAGGTGCTAAGCACTCAAGTAATGTACACTGGAGGGTGGGCTGTGCATCCCACAATGTCTCATATCCAGCTCTTGCTCACCAGTGACCCCACTTTCTGTCTCAGAATCCAAGGGGAACTCAGGGTGAGCGACAAGATCCAACTCAGGCACTGGCCTCCTATCACCAAGATCCCCAGAACCCTATTCCAAACACCAAAAAAGCCGGCCCTAGTCTAGGCATCCTGCCCCAGCTCTCTGGAAGCAGCAACTCATCTACTCTCACACCAGCCCTGTGACGTGGCTTCCATCAGCCCGTTTACAGATGGGAAAGCAGAGGGACAAAAGGTACAGCATCATGCCCAAGACTGCATAGCCAAAAAGAGGGGAAGCTTGGGATTTGAACCCAGCGTCTGGCTCCGAAGTCTATGCCTTTATCTCCTATACCATACTGCCTCCTGAGCCCCCAGGTATCCTCGCAGCACCTCCCAGTACCTCCCAGGACCCTGGGTCTCATTCCCATGGCTTCTCAGCCATTGCCAAGGATCAGGGTAAGACTAGCTGATCTCTTACCACTAGGCTTCCAGACACCTCGAGAGCTCCGGGGTCAGGTCCGTCTGCTCAGCCCCAGCCCCAGGCTGGGGGGGAAAAGGAATGGGGAGGGGGAGGAGGGGGGAGACCCCCCCAGCCATTGGCTACCGAGGCATGACATCACCAGGGAGTGGGTGGTGGGGAAACAAACATCCCCCTCTCCCAGCCACATCCACCCGGAAGGGGGTGGGGAGCCTAGGACAGAGGGGACAGCGACAGCCGCTGCCCTGGCCTGGGCTGAGACCTCTGCTGGGAGCCTCATTCCAGGGACCTGCCCATTGCTGCTGCCTGCTCTTGGAGGCTGAGCACCCGACTTATTTCCCTGCTACCAGACCTAAGCACGGTCCTGCTAGTTTCTGGGGCCCCGAAAATAAACTCCTTCTGCTCCCGCTTTTGCTCCATTTGGGTTCAAATCCCAGCCTACTCACCTGCTGGCTGCCTGACAGCCGCTTCCTGGGCCTCCTTTTCTTCGTCTCTAAAACAAGGATAATAAAAGTGGCCACCTCATGGGGTTGTTGTAAAGATGAGATGAGTTAAAAGAGGCTAAGAGCCTGGTGTCAAGTGAGTGCCATTTATAAGAGTTTTGCATTATTCACACAAATTAGGGGGCCAGCTAGACTTGTCCGGGGGGGGGGGGTGGTTTTAGGCCTAAGTGAGACTGGGCATAGAGGAGCCCTACTCCTCTGTTCAATGGAGTTTCCACGTTGGAGGGGCATCTACATGAGCTAAGTACTGTGCTGGGCACTTTGTTCTCTGCTCTCAGAATCCAGGGCTCAAGTTGAGCACATTACACCCACTGTTTAGCTACAGGGCCAGGAAGTGGTGGAGCTGGGGTCCAACTCCACCTCCGCTGGGCCCCAGAGACCCTACAACTCTCTTCTGTCCTCTTCATATGACAGCCAAGGAGGCTTGGAGACGATGACACCCAACCCAAGTCATTGGTAGCAACGGATTTGAACCCAGACCTGCCCAATTCCCAAACTAAGGCCACTAGGCCTCACCCTGATCCCCCAGCCCCCAACCCCAGCCTGCCCTGACTCACCAGACCCCGGGGGGCGGCACAGGGAGCACAAGTACCCCCACATGCCCCTCGAGCCCACCGGGCCGCTGGCTCCGATGCTCCCAGCTCTGTGAGCCCCGGCCTGGGGCCCGGGCTGGGATGAAACCGGGGATTACCCCTGAAGCGTGCGTCAGCAGTTTCTGTCCCATTGTCCAGCCAGATGTGGCCACCAGGCCTTCGACTCATTTGTCAACCTTGCCCCTCACACCAGCCCGTGCCCCCTCTGTGGAGCTGTACCCCACCTTGCACTGAGAGCTTGGGGCCTACTCCTGAGGGCATAGGGGACCAGGCACATGTTGGCAGGATCCCAGGATGCTGGGGACCTCCTCCCTTCTCTCCAAAATGCCCCCTGCCCACTCTCAGCCATCAGGGAAGGCAGGAATGTGCTGAGCTCTGGGGAATGCCTTCCAGGCCTGGCAGCCACCAAGGGTTGGGGTGTGGCCAGGACCCTACTAGAAGCCTTCTCCTGGGCCTAGGGGAAGGAACAGTGTGATCAGTGCGGCTGATGCACCTGAGGAGACCCTCACTCCAGCTCATTCTCTCTATCACTGATCCAGTCAACCATTCATGTGTTCGTTTATTCACTCAACAAACACAAGCTCTTGGTGGCAGCCTCTTTGCCGGGCACTGGCAACACTGACAGATAAATTTACCATTGGGGGCAGGCTCAGGGAAGGATTTCTGGAAGACATGACATGTGGAGTCAAACTGACTGGTTGAGAAGAGAGAGCCAGGTAAAAAAAGGTATAGGAAGGGGCTGCCAGGGAGAGCAACAAACGCAGGCAATGGACCAGAGGAGATAAAAGGAATGGTCTTTATCCAAGGTCAGAAGTCCATGAGCACCTGGTCCAGTGTCCAACCCTGTGCTGCATGGTGCTGAGGACACAGTGTGACTTAGACGGCTCAGGCCTGCTTTTACAGAGTTCACAGTCTAACAGGGAGACAGACCCAGAATGGCTTCATGATGAGAGGATTGTGATGAGACAGTTGCAGGCCGAAAGGTCACGGCCTTGATGGGGGAGCCCGGGAAAGGTGCCAGCCTAGCAAAGGAGCTCCTGGAAGGCTTCCTGGAGGAGGAGACATGTGAACTGAGACTTGGATGGCCTACAGGAACCAGGCAAGAAAAGACAGTTTTATGGGCAGAGAGAAGAGCCTGTGCAGAGGACCTGAATCCAGAGAGAGCTCAGCACGTGTGTAGCACATTTGTAGATGTTGAGAACTGAGTCCTTGTTCATGGCTGTATCCACAGGGCCAAACATGCCCTTTCCTTATATCTCCTCCTCTTTTATACATTTAATCAGCAGCTATTCACAGATACCTCTTCTGTATCCATCCCTGGGCTATCTCATGGCAGGGACCATGACTGGGGCCTCACAAGGCTCACAGCTGGGGGTTGGCATCGGGGCAAGCATTCAAGAAGTGCTCGGTGAAATAAGTGTATAATTCACACCAAGCTAAGCAGTATTGAGGGACAGATCTAGGTCTGCAAGAGGGGCCTGGCACTCTGGGACCATCAGAAAGGGCAGGGAGGACTTCCTGGAGGCAGTGACACTTGAGCCAGTCCCTGAAAGATACATAGGCATTCGTGAAAGGCTGCTGGGCAGGTGGTGGATCAATGAGAGGGGGTTTCAGGGAGAGGGAACAGCCTGTGGCAGGAGCCCCTTTGAGAAATCGGTAAATGTGAAGGTGTGAGGGGAAGCTGAGGAGAGGCCCAAGTTCAGCAGCGCCTATAAGGAGGGGCTGAGACTTCGTCCTGTCCTGAGGGTCTTACATGCCTTGTGTGTTCAAGAGGGGCAGAGTCAGTGGAGGTTTAAGTAGTTGAGGGTAGAAAGTGTAACTACAGGCCAAGCTTGAGTCAATCTTCCTCCTGTTGGGGTCAGCCAGACAAGGGAGGCCGGTAAGCGCTCTTCTGTCTCTCTCTGCGTCTCCAAGCACAGGTAGCCTTGAGCGCAGGCCATGAGACTGGGAACAAGCGTTCATCCTTTCCCTGCCAGCTGTGAACTGTGGTCGCCCTTCAGCGGGTGAAGGAAGCTTCTTTGTTGTGAAGGGTTTTTCTGTCTGTGTGTCTCTCCACCGCTCAGTTTCTCTCTTTGTCCTCATTTCTTGTCTGTCTCTCCACATGTCTCTCTGTCTCTCTCCTTCTCTGTCACTCTGTATCTCTCGCTTTCCCTCACCCCAGGGGCTGTGGCCATGGGAAGTTGAGTTTAGGGGGTAGCACCAGTGTCCTGGTTCTGGCCAAGGTTACCTCAGTAAACACAGGACATCCTGTGGGGCCAGGGAAAGACGTGGAATCTTGTCTTCAGGGAACACCCTCTCCCACCCACTCAGAGCAACTGGGTCCCCAGCAGGGCAGCCGATCTCTCCCTCCCTTCCTCCCATCCTCTCTACCTGCTTCTGCCTCCTACCCACTGGCTCAGTCCCACAAGCTCTAGTCCCACTGGCCCAGCATTCCAGATGCTTTCTCCTGGGTCCCCCTCCCCAGCCTCTTGCACCCCCTGTGTCCCTCTCTGGCTTCAGCGTCAACCCCACCCCTGCTTGTCCCTCCAGGCACCATCCCAGAGCAACCCCACTCTCCGCCATTCCCACTCCAATCCCCTGGTTAGAACCCTGGGCCTCATCCTAGATCCCTCACCCATTGAGTCTCATCCATCCCAGAACCTGTCCTCCTGGCTTGCTAAGCGCCTCTCCCCGTCCTCCCAACCACCCTGCCATGGGTGTGATGTCCCTTCCCAGCCTCCCCCTGGTGCTTCTAGCCTTCAGTCTTATCTCTGGGCCACCACATCCACGTGGCAGCCAGAGGGATCCCTGCACTTCGTGACCTCCTTGTGCCTTAGCAGTAAAGCCCCTTACCCAGGGCCCCTGTGCACTGGCCCCCCACAGACCCCTTGAGCCCCATCACTTGCCTCACTGCTCCTCTGTCTTTTCCAGCCAAGCCCAGAGTTTCCAGATCCCCGAAAACATTATAGGGTCCCTCTCATCCTAGCCCGTGCTTGTGCTCTTCCCTCTGCCTAGGACAGCCCCCTCCCTGGAACCACAGCCCTTAGAAGAGGGAACTGTTGCTGTTCTAGGCTCCAGAAGAGTTCACTGAGGCCCAGAGGTCTGGGGTTACATAGCTGCAGAATGGCAAAGCAGAGGGGTGCCCGGATGGCTCAGTTGGTTGAGCTACTGCCTTTGGCTCAGGTCATGATGCCGGAGACCCGGGATCGAGTCCCACATCGGGCTCCCTGCTTGACAGGAAGCCTGCTTCTCCCTCTCTCACTCCCCCTGCTTGTGTTCCCTCTCTGGCTGTGTTTCTCTCTGTCAAATAAATAAAATCTTTAAAAAAAAAAAAAAAAAAGAATGGCAAAGCAGAAGTTCAAAGGCAGGTAGTCTGGCTTTCAAGCACCAGGTCTACTCAAAGGCTCATTGGGTCAATAATCGTTGACTGAGCACCATCAGATTTCCACTGGGGGCTTCGTAAAGGTTCACTCAGTGTGTGAATGGGACAGGGGTGAAAGGTGAGCCTTGGAAGGGGCAGAGCTGAGGTTGCAGAGGACTGAGAGAAATCCTGAGGACCCAGAGCAGAGGAGAGACATGGGCAGGTTTGCCTTTTACTTCGGGCCAGGCACACAGTAGTTAGTTACTCATAAATCTTTGCTGAATGAGACAAGGAATGAAGGGAGGAAGGGAGGGAGGGAGGAGGACAGCAAGGATAGTTCTCCCAGGTGTCCAAGGGGAGAGATGTATGTGTCATGGGAGGGGGTCCCAGTGAATGCCCCTGGAGGGGAGCCAGTCTGGGGAGTGTCCTGGTAGGAGCACACAGAGACTCTGTGAAAAGCAGTGCCAGGGCTGGTGGCTCAGCTAGGAATGGTGTGGGCCCTGGAATCTGCTGGCTGAGGTAGTGTGGCCTCTTGGGGCTGAGCCTGAGGGCGGAGGGGCACACTAGAGCCAGGGAGCCTGCACAATCATCTGGGGCTCAGACAAGGGGAGAGAGGTAGAACCTCAGGCTTGAGCTGCTCAGAAACCTGAGGGTACCAGAGGGAGGGGACTAGCGCTGATCTAGCCCATATGGTGCTTTTATGCAAAAGACCTGCCCGGTCCCCAAGGCACTTGACCTCCATCTGCTGGGAAACTGTTGTAGTAAATATGTAAATGAATTTGCACGGAGGACCCTTAAATATGGAGTTTCTGTGCAGTGCACAACCTGTGCAACTGTCTGCAGAGGCTCTGGGAAGAGAGGGCATCGTTGGCCAAGCATGCACAGGTGCAGATGGAAGCATTCTCGACAGATGGGTATAGGATGTCTGCAGCAGCATGTATCACAGATTACCCTGGAATTTGGCACCCAGAGACATCAGAAACAGGCTCACAGAGTGTTGTAAACAGAAGACATTGCTGACCCCACACTGGCGGACTCCTTGACCACTGGACAGACCTTAAGGGAACTTCCCCTAAGGCAGTGACATCTCCGACCCGACCCCCCAGAGCACCAGGGGGCATTACTGAGCCCAAAACCCAAACTTCCAGGGTCTGGGTCGGGGTCAAAACCGAGTCTGAGTCCGATTGCCCAGGAGCTTAAGTGACTAGGTGTTGGAGTCAGGCACAGGGAAGACCCTCAGCCACCGCCCCAGCTTGCTTCCGGCCATTTCCACTCCTTCTCCCGGGCTGCCTCAAACACTTCCAGAAATGGGCACGACTTCCTCTCCTCCTCCAGGAAGCTCCACTCTGCCCGCCCCTTCCCGGCCCCGGGGCCGCCGAAGCTGCCCGGTTCGCCCAATTCCACCCCAGCTTCAGCCTCCATGGAGCTTCCGCCCGGCGGGGAGGTTCTAGGGCCCAGTGATTTTGGTGTCCCCTCGCCGGAGTCTTCCCCACTCGAGGCTCAGCGGGCCGCGCAGGTCACCGTCGGGCCCTCTGCTCCTCCCGGTCCCCCTCCCGCCGCCCGCCCCGCCTCCGCCCCCCTCAGCTTTCACCGTGCCCCTCCCCCCGCCGCACCCGGGGCGCTGCCCTGCCCCCACGGCCGCCAGGAAGGACGCCGCCTGGGTCCCGTGCCAGGCCTGTGAGTGTGCGGCCCCTCCCAGCCCAGCCAGGAATGCGGCTGGACCGTGGGGGCGGCGCAGACACCCGGCAGGCCTGCCCGATCACACAAGCAGTCGGGCAGGTGGCCCCGGCTTGCGGGGCCTTGGGTTTCTTCTAGAAGGAAAGCAGGACCGCCTACCTTGCAGTCAAGCCGCTAAACCTGGTGGCTTTATTTCACAGTCCCCCTCCAAGTTACCCTATCCCCTGACCAAAGACAGGTTTGAGACCCCGAGGGGATTTTTTTTGTTTTGTTTTTAACTTGCTTGAGTCTGTCTTTCCCTTTTCCTAGAGAGCTGGCTCTCCATGCTCTTTCGGGAGGCTCCATCCAACCTCCAGCTCTGGGCTTTTCTTTCTGGGTCGTTCTGAAAGCTCCCTTTTGCCCCCAGCACCAGTCCCAGGACACACAGGTAGGTTTCAAGTGGCCTGGAGCCCCACCCACCACCACCACCACCACCACCACCACCACCACCATTCTGTACACATTGGGCACATCAGGGAAACCTGGCTGAGTACTTCTGGAATGTTTTCTCCAGGGCCAGTTACCGGAGCTAATTGATCTGCTTCTCAGACCAATATAAAGCAGTGAAGTTCATAGTCTGAAGCCCACCTCCTCAAGTGATGACCTCTTGGAGCTTCACGTTTCTGGGCTGTCAAATGGGGATTGTAATCTTGCCCATCTTGTTTGGGGGATGGGAAGAGTTAACACAGGGCAAGTGCTTAGTTAGCACTGTGCCAGGTGCCCAAGACCCCTGCTCACTAAATGTTGAAGGTTATTATGTTACCCTTGCCTTAGCCCAGAGAGGAAGCACACGGACTTGAAATTTCCCAGGGCTGTTTTTAATTTCCATAAAATGGTGTGGTCTCTCCCGGTATCAGGGGAGTCTTCCAGGCTCCAGCCCCTGGGGATTCAGCTCAGCACAGGGCCTGGTCCAAATCACCTTCCAGCCACCAGGCCCTGTCCTCCCACCCCCATGGCCAATCCCAGACTCCCCTCATTTGTCCTAGATAAGAGGACAGAGGTAGAGTTGCTCAGGACTGGACTGTCTCTCCAAAGCCCGTCTCTCTGTTCTAGGGAAGCCAGCTGTGTCTTTCCAAGGAGAGCTGGTCCCGCCAGCAGGCTCAGTGTGGACACCAGACCACCGTCCCCGCAGTGGGGATCAGCGCCCTAGACCCGGCGGCCGCTCCAGGGCCTGTGTGCCCACCAACACATCCAGAAGGTAGTCCAGCTCGGCCTCATCCAGTTCCAGAGCCTCTTCCTTCCCAGGTCCATCCTCAGGGCCAGGTTTGAGGCCCTCGGAGGCTGGTGCCCAGAGTTCACTATCATACATAGAGGTGTCAATGTCCTCAAACAGGCCCTCAAGCTCATCGTCCAGCAGACAGCCAGTGGCTGGGCCCAGCAGGTCCAAGGCACCCAGGCTGGGTGGGGATCCCCCAGTGGGGTGGCCTGGGGGCCCCTCATCCACCAAGGGCTGGGGGGCCTGGCTCAGGCCCTCGATATGGCTAAGGTCCTCCAGCAGGCTGGCCATGGAGGCCGAGAGGGCAGCATCGGAGCTGGCCAGCAAGCTGTCAGCTACACAAGGGGCCACAGGGGGGCTGGGCACAGGTGGCAAGGTTTGCTCAGGTGTCATGGATGCCTGGATGCGCCGCAGTGTGTTCACTACTAGAACCAGGTGCCGCAGGTCCGGCTCGCTCTGTCGCAGGCTGTGGTGGAGCTTGAGCACCGAAAGGTCAAAGAGGGAATTGGAGGCGCCAGCCGGGGGGGCCTGGGCTGCTGCGGGGAGGCTGGGATCCAGCCACCAGGTGTCCACTGCCAGGGTTTCCTTCTCCTGCTCCTCCTCCCGCTTGCGCTTCAGACCTTTGCTCAGCATCATCTGCAGGGAGGGAGGAGTCAGTCATTGGGTTATAAAAAGTCAATGTGAAGTTCAAACCTTGGCTCTGATAGCTGATGTTCTGGTGTGATCCTGGGCAGGCCATTTAATTTCTTGAGCCTCTGCTTTCTTAGGGAAACTTTAAGATATGAATAATAGGGGCGCCTGGAAAAAAAAAAATAGGGGCGCCTGGGTGGCTCAGTTGGTTAAGCGACTGCCTTCGGCTCAGGTCATGATCCCGGAGACCCTGGATCGAGTCCCACATCGGGCTCCCTACTCAGCGGGAAGCCTGCTTCTCCCTCTCTCACTCCCCCTGCTTGTGTTCCCTCTCTGGCTGTGTTTCTCTCTGTCAAATAAATAAAATCTTAAAAAAAAAAAAAAAGATGAATAATAGTTATCTACTTTGAAGAGTTGTTTTATGGAATCAATGGGAAAATGCACAAAAAAAAGCACTTACACCAGCCCCTAATACACTCTAACTATTCTAATTAACAAGCACTCTGAATAGCTAGCATATTTCTTCAGAGAACCAGGTGAAGCGCCCAATATTCAACCTTTTTTTAGCCCAGGAAAGCAGTTGTTTCACATAGTTTAATATTTATTGAGTGTCTACTACCCATCAGACAAATAAATACAGGAAATGTACAAATGGTACTAGGAAGATACTAACAGGTTCTGGAGAGTGGTCAGGGAAGGCTCCTGGGAGGAGGTGACATTTGAGCTGAGTCCTCAAGCAGGAGTCAGCCATGGAAGAACCAGTGGGAAAGAATTCAGGTAAGAAAGAAGAACAACAAGGGCAAAGAAAGACCTGGAGGCTGTATGAGCTTGAACTGGGTAAAAAAAAAAAAAAAAGACAACAGTGTGGTCAGGGCACAGAGTGATGCAGGAGGGGACAGGGTTTAAAGAACAAGCAGAGGCGAAGAGTCTTGCACTGTGAGTGTCATTGAAAGATTCTGAGTAGGGAATAGAGTGCCGTTGTGAACAGACAGGTTTCCAGAAGCTCCCCCTCAGCTGCTTCAAGGAAGATGATGGGGGAAGGAAGGGAGACCGGGAAGAGCGCGGTCCCAAGCTCCATTCAGAAGCTACTGCATTCTGAGGAGGGTGATGATGGTGGCTTGGAGTAGAAGGTAGTGGCAGTGTACTTGGAAGGAAGCTGGTTGATTCAGGATTTATCTGGGAGGTAGAATAGACAAAGCTTGCCGGGAAATCCTGACGGGCACCGGGGGTCACTGAGAGAACTTTGAGGACCCACACTTTCCCCAGGGTAGGGGCCCCTAGACTTCTGGACCCCCGGCCTTACTTGCTTTTTTGAGTTTGGTAGCTTGCAGGATCCAGTCCCCTGGCCCTTTCCCAACAGGACCTTAAGAGTGACCCCCTCACACTCAAAACGGTCCTCGCCTCCTTCTCCCAAGACCGGGGAGTCCAGAACCACAGGAATTCAGCCCCCACCCCGACTCCGCCCCCTGGTCCCGGCGCCCCCTTGCGGCGCATCCCAGGACGGCTTTCCCCGGGGATTCTGGCCCCTCGGACCCCAGGATCCTCGACACAGCACCCACGTCCTAGCTGTCGTTCCTGCCTGCCTTGCAGGGCCGTGCGGGTCGGGATCCCCGGAGGGCTGTTGTGCCCTCTCCGCCCGTGCTCGCTTCCGGCAGGCAGTGGAGGCGGCTCCTCCCGAAGCGGCGGCGGCGGGGGCGGGTGAGTCACGCAGCCGGAGCCAGAGAGCCGGCGCCTCCGCCCCCTTCCCGGGCTGCGGCGTGATTCACCCAGCCCGGCCGGGCGGCACTTAGGAGCCCGCGCATCTCGATGCCGGGCAGCCCCGGCGCTCACCGGCCGGACCCGGGGATCGAACCTGCTCAACGACCCCGCCGCGGGTTTCCCTTCTCTACTGAGGCCCCTTCACTTCATTTACATACCTAGCTGATCCGCTGCCAATCAGGACGAAGGGGGATCCACGCGCAGCCAATCAGGAAGCGGCGACTGCAGCATCGCTCGCTCGCCTTCAGCAACCCGCGCCTGGCTGGGGAGACGCGCTTCTGACTCCGGCGCACGACTCCAGGCTCCTGACTCCCCTTAACTACCGCCCACTCTGGTAGTGGCCCCGCCTTCCACCCGGGGATTGGCCTTGGACGGTGATGGGCGGAGCCTATAGAGGGACGGCTCGAAGGGAGGGGCCGGTGGTTTCAGAGCGCATGCCCAGCGACTGCGTGAGGCTATCCGGCCAGGTGGGTTGGCAGTTCTTGCTGCGAGATAGTGGCGGGGAGGGGTTACTAAAGATGCGGGCCCCTCACACCTGCCCATACATTTGCCAAAACCCAACAACTGAGTTCCTTGCAGACCTAACCCTGACAGGGGTCTGCACTCTAAGCCAGATAGGCATGGGTTCAAATTCTGTCCGTTCTTGGAAAAATGTTCGGACCTCTCTGAACCACACAAAGTCTGTTAAATGGGCGTCTTCTTGCTTACCTGTTGAGAGTTAGGAAATTTAAAATAAGGTTGTGTCTGTAAGAGCACTATAACGCACTGAGCAGATGCCCCGCATCTGGTCTCAATGGCGGTCACAGGAGGGGGAGGAGGAGCGGGCGGGGGTATAAGTGGAGCCACTGGAGTCACGTCCTAGGCTCTATTCCCTAAGTAGCTGTGCGACTTTGGGTAAGTGTTTTAATCTCCTAGGGTCTCAGTTTCCTCACCTTTTAAAAATGAGGTCATTTTGTGGATTAAAAGGAATAATTGCACAGGGGCGCCAGGCAGGCCGGCCAGTTGGAGGGGCATGCGAACCTTGATCTTCCGAGCTGTGAGTTCAAGCCTGCATTGGGTGTAGAGATTACATAAAAATAAGATCTGAAAGAAGAAAGGAAGAAAAAGTAATAATTGAACAAAATTTTCAGAATGGTGCATAACATGTTCTTTTGTTGGTAGTAATAGTTTTTGTGGTTATAGCACAAGTGCTTAGTTTAAGAGGGGGCACACAGGGGCGGGGTATAGGTAGACAGGAATTTAACACTTGTCTGATAAACTGACAATGGGACTTCACTTCTCCAAAGTAGCTCATTTGCTAACTTTTCTGGAGTTGGGAGAAGAACTGTCTGGAATAAAGCTCCTGGCCAAAGAAAGCTCCAGAAAATGCTAACTATATTAGTTGATGCAAGCAGCAGTTATCAATGGATGTTCAAACCTTAGGGTGAAAGGTTAACAGGATCTTTGCAGGGTCCAACGCATTCCCCCACTAGTTACTTGCTAACTGCCAAGGGGAAAATATCATTTTATGATGTGGATATGTGGTGCTCACCACCTTAACCATGGAAAGAAACTGTATTCACGATCATGGGACATCCCAGCACTGGGTGCCACCCTATTGATGTGTTATGAAGTATACAACATTCCCTGTGGAGTCTCCCTGTTAAATTTAATAAACTGAATCTCATGAAGCCTCCACCTAAGCTTCAGTTTTCAGGAAACAGAGAAGAACAAATTAAACATGAACACAATCAGACAAATACAGAATGTGGCACAACTAAGCTGTTCCATCAAAAATTCAATTTGAGGGTGCCTGGGTGGCTCAGTTGGTTAAGTGACTGCCTTCTGCTCAGGTCATGATCCTGGAGACCCAGGATCGAGTCCCATATCGGGCTCCCTGATGGGCGGGAAGCCTGCTTCTCCCTTTCTCACACCCCCTGTTTGTGTTCCCCCTCTGGCTGTGTTTCTCTCTGTCAAATAAATAAAATCTTTAAAAAAAAATTCAATTTGAAGAAAACAAAAAGGGATTGGTGGCTTTGGTGTGGGGAACTTTCTAGAATGAAAGTTACTGTATAATTTCTTTATTACAACTGAATAAGCATATGAACCCTCAATGAATCCTGATTTGGGGAGGAAGAGACAGCTGCGAAAGATATTCGAAAGATATTTGTGGCAGGGGGTGGGGGTGACACCTGGGTGGCTCAGTCCACAGGGGGCTCTATCCCAGGACCCCAGGATCACCACCTGAGTGGAAGGCAGACACTCAACCAACTGAGCTACCCAGGCACCCTCCCCCTATCTTTTCTATAAGCTTAAATTTTTTTTCATAATAAAAAGAGGGTAAAATGCTAATTAGAACCAGGTGCCTCCCAAGCAAATTCAAATTATTTCCCCCATAGCCTATCCTTATGGCCTAGGGGAAAAAAAGGAGGCTCCGAATCTGCAAGTGGCTTGCTCCAGATCACACACTGGAGAGCTCATAGAAATCGCCAGAGCTTGAGCAACATGTATTTATTGAGCATCTACTATATTACCTACACCGTTGTAGACACTAGGGGTACAGCAATGGATAAGTCTCACATAGTGGTCTCTCTTTTCATGGATCAGGGGAGGGGGTAAACAGAGAAAGTATGACAACAAAAACATTCAAGGATCGAACACCTGTGTGCCAGATAGGGCAGTAACTACAGACAAAAATCCCTGATGTGGGAGGGGGGTGGACAATACACTTAATATAATAAAGAAATAATTTAGTATCTTAGAAGGTGACAAGTTGGAAAAGAATAAAGCAGGGCGGGAGGAGAGGATTGAAAGGGTGTGCGGTGTCGATAGGGTGCTGGTGCGTAGAAAGTTGCCTGAGTAGACCTGATGAATGAGAGAGGTCTTAAAGCTGTGGGAGAAGAATGCTCCAGCCTGAGGGAAGAGAGGATGGAGTCAGGCGGGCGGCCAGGCCAGGGCAGCTCGGCTATATGTCGCCTGGCAGGAGGGCCAGAGGGAGAGGCGGTCAGAGATTTCTGGCCCTTTAGAGCCCTCTAGAGAACGTTATGTTTTATTCTGAGTGGTTTGAGACCCTGGAAGATAATTTTGGCCTCTGTTCGATGCCTTGAAGAAAATAAAATAGGACGGAATAGGGAGGTCTGTGCCAGGGTGGTCCGGGAGAGCGTCCCTGAGGAGGTGACCCTGGAGCTGAGACCAGAAAGTGCAGAAGGAGCCTGGAATTCAAAGGGCTGGGGGGAAGGGAGAGGGAGAGAGGTCAGGCCTTGGGAAATGAAACCAGAAGCAGCCACCCGGGCCCCGCAGGCCTGGGGAGGAGCCTCCGCCCGCGGGAGAAGGGGGAGGGGAGGGAGAGGAGAGCGCCCCGCCCCCAGCCCGCTGCCCCAGCCCGCCGCCACACCCGGCCTCTGGGGAGGGAGCAGGCGCCTGAACGGCTCCCGCCGCCGCCGCCCCCCCCCCCCCCCCCGGGTATTCCGCAGCTCCGCCAGCTCGGGGTGGGGGGAGTCGGGCAGGTGGGAGGGGCCTGCCCCGCCGGCCACGCCCCACGGCAGCCGCGACCCAGCTACCACCACCTCTCCCCTGCCCCCCGTGGGCCAGAGGAGGGCAGTTTGGGGAAGATGGACTCTGCCCTCAGACCTGGTCCCTCTGCGGGCCAGCCTTTCCACTTCTCTCATCAGTTCTTTAACCGGGAAGGAACTGGGCCTCTGTTAGCCTCAGTTTGCTTATCTGGAAAGTGAGGGTACTCCTTATACTGCCCTCATTGGGGTACTAGCAACCTACAGGATTCCTTTTCACTTGGTATCTGTAAGGCAAAGAGGGCCTATTAAAATGTGAGTCAGGTCTCATCCTTCCTTTGCTCAGCAGCCTTCCATGGCTTCCATCAAATTCGGTAAAGCTCACTTCTTCCTGTTGGACACCCATAAGACCAGGCATCTTGTTCAACCTCATCTCCTGGGATGCTCTCTTCTTATACACTCTGCTGTAGGTACACTGACCTCTTCAGGGTCCCACAAACAGTCCACCCATGCTTTGACCTCAGGGCCTTTGCACTAGCTGTTACCTCTCCCCCATCTCCGCTGATAATGACTCCTCACCTCCTTAAGGTCTTTACTCAAATGTCACCTTGTCAGTGAAGACTTCTCTGGCCATCCCACTGAAATAACACACCTCTACCACTTTCCTGCTTTCTTTTTCTCTACAGCATTTACCACCTCCTGACAAACTGCACATTTTATTTATTTTTGTGTGTATTTCAGCTTTCCCCAACTAAGTTGTGTGAGAGCAGGAGCTATTTTATTCCCGGGACTGGAAGCACCAGGCCCACAGTAGGCACTCCATAAATGTAAGCAATCTTTGGAATCCTTAGGGTCCCTCGGGTTCTCCTTTTGGCTGGTTACACAGTGGCTTGGTGAGGTGGGAAGCCTTAGGTTGGGACATGCTGGTGTGTTTGAAGACCTGTAGAGCATAGGAGTGGCAGGGGGCTGGTAGTGTGAGGAAGATGAATTCAGACAGACAAGAGGGAGGGTTGACCGCTGCAAGGTGGGAAATTCATTTTTTCAATAACAAAAAAAGAAAAAAAATTGTTTTTGAATGCACACCTGTACTGAGCATAGTCCTGGGTACTGGGGCATACGGCTGAGCTAAGACCAGCAAAAGCCCTCCCTCTCCAAGCTGCTAATAGACCAGAAGGCTAACCATAAACAGGTAATCAATAACTCGAGATAGGATAGGTGCTACTAAGAAAATCAAATAGAGTACGGTGGGGGGATGGTGTACCTGGACATGTTGAGCTACACAGAGTAGGGAAGACCACCCTGAGAAGGAGACATTTGGATCAGTGAAGCTATAGGAGCAATGTTCTCTGGCCCATGAACAAGTGCAAAGGCTTGGGGTCAAATGAGATCTGTGTGACTTGAGGTGAGGAAGAGTGGAAGATTGAATTGCAAAGTTAGGAACAAGATTGCCAGGTCTTACAGATGTTTGGGTTTTATTCTGGGTGTGAAAAGTCACTGAGAATTTTAAGTAAGGGTTAAGACATGATCCAGTGGGCATCCATATTGAGATGTGAAACACATGCACCTTGAGGTTCTCATGACCATCCCCTGTCTGGTGATTGGCACCCATCGGTCAGCTTTTAGACATTTTTTTAATTTTTTTTTTTTGCTTTCAGACATAAATGCAAAGCCCCTTTTCTGGAGAGAACCTTGGCTTTGGGCCAGAAAGCACAGGCAAAATACTCCTCCTTTCCTGGCCGATGGACTCCACCCTCATGTGGTTCCTCTTTACAAAGCTTCCAGAAAAGTCCCTAATGCTATGTAAACTCACCTGGTGAGCCTTCAAAGGTCTTTGGGGACTTAGCCAGAGGAACAGTGTATCACATTCCATCTTCCTTGGCCTCCCCTCTTTTCTCCACCCACCAGCTGGGGCGTGTACCTCCCAAATAAATCCTTAGCACTGTAACTGCAGCCTGGTCACCAGTTTCCTAGATTTTTTTTTTTTTTAGAGAGCGCAAGAGTACACAAGCAGGAGGGGCAGAGGAGAGAGAAGTAGGCTCCCCACTGAGCAGGGAACCCTAATCAGCTCCATCCCCGGAGCCCAAGATCATGACCTGAGCTGCAGGTGGACGCTTAACCAATCGGGCCACCCAGGTGACCCTGGACACAGCTACATTTAGTGCTATCTCTGGGCATCTTCTTTCCCCTCTGGGCCCCAGCAATACATTATATACAATGAAAGGAATTACTTTTTAAGTGCTGAGTGACCTATCCTTTCAGTAATCCATGTGACTCAGTTTCTCCCTCCTGTGTGCACCCATGTGGCTAGGGATCTAAGTTTACCAAGAAGCAAAAACACAAAAAGTTCAGAACCAGTGGCTGGAAGCCAAAGAGTCCTCGCTTTCCTTTTCTCTTTAAGATTTTATTTATTCAAGAGAGAGAGCAGCATGAGAGAGGGTCAGAAGGAGAAGCAGGCTCCCCACTGAGCTGGGAGCCTGATGCATGACCAATCCCAGGATGCCTGGATTATAACCTGAGCTAAAGTCAGTCGCTTAACCAACTGCGCCACCCAGGTGCCCCATGGTCCTTGCTTTTCTTGCGGTGTGATGTGGAGCAAGCCATTTGACCCCTCTGAACTCTTGAGTATTTCCTCCTATGTAAAGCCTGTTAACAGAATTCTATATAATCATGAAGATTAAATGATTTAATTCAAACAAAGGGGGTAGAATATTACTCTTAAGTACTCTATTATCTTTAAAAATACACCACTTTGGCAGGTAAGGGTTGCAGGTGTCCAGGGAACTTACCAGGTCCCTTCCCTTGACCCACTGAGGTTTAGAAACTGTAGGCAACACCACCCCTTCCAAAATACTTTTATTAAAAAAAAAAAAAAGAAGAAAGTCATTACAAACGAGCAAAAAAATAAAAAAACCCCCACCACAAAACCCGCCTTTCTTTTAAATAATGCGGCATGGAGCGGTTTGGTTTCCACTCTATTGCACGTGGTCCGGCCTGGTTATGAATCAGGAGACTGCTGGGATTGGGGTCTTGCCAAAGAGGTGGGGTTCAACCTTGGGGGAGGCCAGCCCCTCCTGCTCCCTTGAGGTGCAAGAGGCAAAGTCTGAGTTCCCATAGCAACCAGGCAGCACATCCCTGTCATCCTCTGACAGGCCCAGCTTTATCTTCCCTGAGGCCCCAGTGGTCACAAAGGGAGTAGGAACTGGAGGGAAAGGCAGAAGCAATGTGGCAAGTGTGAAATCAGACTCCCAGAAACAGAGTCATGTTAAGGCATTTGGAACAGATAAATTAATTCAGGAAGACCCACCTTCACAGAAGGCTGCAGTAACCAGACACATACACACATGCAAGACGCTTTGTGGAACCCTGAAATGGGAGGAAAGGAGGCCATAGTCAATGCTTAGAGACCCCACCAACACACACACACACACACACACACACACACACACACACACACACACACATCCAGGGATCTAGCCCACAGAGGCTGAGATGAGGAAAGAGCCCCCAAAGTTTTAGGATCCCAGAATGATTTCCATAATGTGATCTAGTTCATTCCACTCCCAGGATCCTGGGGCACAGAAGAGGTTATGAGGAGGCTCCAGTGGGGCCAAGGCAGGCTCCTTCTCCACTGCTGATGTGTCAATGTCCAGAAAGAAGTCATCCAGACTAGAGTCCCCCAGATACCGGGAGCTCAGAGCTTCTAAGAAGACTGGATCGGGCTGGGGCAGCACTTCGTTCTGGGGGCCTGGGGGAGCCACTGGATTCTGATGGGGCTCTGTCTCATCCATGGACGTCTCCAGTTCCCTGAGAATAGAGCCGATGGTGGCTGACAGGGAGAAGTCCTCCTCACCCAGGAAGAGGGGCTCAGGCGGCAGAGCAGGTGCTGGAGCCAGGCAAAGGGCAGCCTGGAGCTGCTGGAGGGTATTGTGGATGAGAACATGCCTACGAAGACTTGGGGATCGGGGGCCCAGGCTTCGCTGGACTTTGTCTAAGGAGATTCGAAGCAGGGCTTGCTGGTAGCTCCGCAGACCTGTTGGACCCCAGTCCCACTTCTCATCCTCCTCTTCCTCCTCCAAATCTGAGTGTTTCCTCTTCAAGCCTCCTACCATGGTGCCCTGTAGAGAGAAGAGGGGCAAGTCAGATGCAGTGGGGCTAGTTCAAATCCCCAATCTATAAAACAGACATAGTATGAATCTCACAGGGCTAAGGAGAAAACAAGATCTGGATGGAAACATAGCTGGGTTTGCATCCCACCTACTTGCCTGTGTGGCCTTGAATAGTGAAATTTGCCTCCTTGAGACACAATACCCATTTCTTCCAAAGTGTCACAGATGACAGGTGTGGAGTACAGGGACCTGGGCTGGAGGCAGGGAAACTTGGGTTTGAACTCTGCCTTTGACACTGCTCCGCTGTTTGATCTTTGTAAGTTATGTGACACTGCCTGTCTGGGTCTCAGTTTCCCCATCTATAAAATGAGGACTGTAAACTTTCTCACCATATTCTCAAGGAGATTCCACGTGTAAAATATGCACGGGGACCATCAACAGTTAAACTTAATTAACAAGAACAAGAATTGCCTTTTATCTATTGACGGCCTATTATATTCAAGCCACCTGGAGCCCTGTTAGGAGCCCAATTTTTTTTTTTTTAAAGATTTTATTTATTTATTTGACAGAGAGAAACAGAGCTAGAGAGGGAACACAAGCAGAGGGACGGAAAGAGGGAGAAGCAGGCTTCCCACCCAGCAGGGAGCCCGATGTGGGGCTCGATCCCGGGTCTCCAGGATCATGACCTGAGCTGAAAGCAGTCGCCCAACCAACTGAGCCACCCAGGCGCCCCCAATTTTTTTTTTTTAAACGACTTTGTTGTGTGTGTGTGTGTTTTTAAAATATTTTATTTATTTATTTGACACAGACAGACAGATCACAAATGGTAAAGAAGCAGGCAGGGAGAGAGGAGGAAGCAGGCTCCCTACTGAGCAGAGAGCCCGATATGGGCCTTGATCCCAGGACCCTGAGATCATGACCTGAGCCGAAGGCAGAGGCTTTAACCCACTGAGCCACCCAGGAGCCCTAGGACACCAATTTGTTGAGACTCTTCTTTCACAAGGAGCGTTATCTTTCTTCTTTTTAAAGATTTATTTATTTGAGAGAGAGCACAAATGGAGAAGTGGGGCAGAGGGAGTGGGAGAAGCAGACTCCCCACTGAGTGCGGAGCGGTAAGCGCGAGGGGCGGGGTCCATCGCAGGACCCCAGATTGTGACCTGAGCCAAAGGCAGCCGCTTAACGGACTGATTCTCCCACGCATCCCACGGAGTATATGTCCTTCCATGCCCTCTTCCTAACCCACTGGAAGCACACCCAAGAGCTGGGAAAGAGCCTCTCTGCTTCCCTCTGCCGCTCCTTCGGCTTTCCCCGAAGCGCGCCGCATAAGAAAACTTGCTAAAACTCGACTCCTGTCGGCTCCGCCCCCTCCGTGGCTCTCTATTCAGCACTCAAGCGGACAATTTAGCCTAGGGGCTTCTGGGAAATGTGGGCCAATAGTCTCCTGGCACGTGCGGTAACGTCTAGCGTGCACTACAATCCCCAGAGGGCTCCGCACGCGGGAGGGAGCACCGCCCCCGCCCTCCCTCAGGGCATGCGCACAGGGCTCGGGGCAGGTGGGGGAAGGGAACCCGGACGTCCAGCTGCCCGGCGCCTGCCGAGCCCCGCCCTCCGCTGCCTCCGGGGCTGCGGGTCTGAGCTCCACGCCTGGAACGCCCCTCCCCCACCCCACACTCTGGCCCTACAACTGCTTCCTCCCGGTCCCCCGGACCCAAGAAAGCCCTACATTCTTCCCCAAAACTGCTCTCGGGTCCAGGGACCCAGGCCCCAACACATCGCTCAAAAACTACAAATGCTCTCCAAGTCCACTCCGTTCGGGAGACTAATTTTGATACCCTTATCCGTCAACTTTCCCCTATTCTCCCGTCTTTCAAACGACTTTCGACTTCCCTCTCCCTCTAACTCCCAGATCTGAACATGGAACTCTCCCCAGCACCTCCTCTCCGCCACTGCGTCTCCCTCACCAAGATTCCTTGCACGTAGTTCTCTCGCTTTTTCAAATGCCCGGGATCCCAGCCCCAACCCTTCATATCTTTTCTAGAACCCTGGAGCCCCGAATTCAACGCGCCTGGGAGACGCAAATTGTCCCAACCTTCAGATTTCCTGCCCCAAAAGTTGCTTCTTTGGTTCTTTCTCTTCTCCAAACACCCCATGTCCCAGCTTCAAACTCCGTCCACTTGAAAATCCTGCCCCAACAACTTCGCCTTCAGGCCGGGATCTCGAATTCAGTCTCCAGTCCCCAAACTCCACCAACCGTATCAGTCGCCCTTATCTGCACCCCCGCTACCTACGCCCAGACTCCGCCTCCACAACTCTCGGGGGGCGTACCTCCACCTCCCCTAATCCAGGGCAAATCTCAAGCCGGGTGGCCTCTCCCCGTTTCTCTCACCTTAGTTGCCAGGTTTGCAATGACCAAGTACTGGAACGTCCACAGCTTTACGACCCACCAGCGCCGAATAGGAGCCTCACTCACCTCCCCAGGGCCTCTCGTTTTGGCCTCCGGCCCACCCAGCTCCGCCCCGGAGCCGAAGGGCGAGCTGCGATTGGCTGGAGTCCTGCCCGCCGCGGAGCGAGGATTGGCTGGGTGGAGCCACCGGCCCGTCGCCAGGAGACGCCCGACTGGCCCTCCCTTTCCTTACTCCCCGGACCTTTTAAAGGATTCCGACTCGCCCGGGGGCGGAGCCACATCTCGAGGGTGGAGGGTGGCGAGGACGTCAGAACCGTTTCCTTCAACTCAGCCACTGTCCTCGCTCCAAAATCGTCAGCATTGCTCTCTGTGATCTTTTCACACCAGGTGAGGACCTCGTCGGGGAAGGGAGGGCGGTGAGGCTGCTTGGCGCGCCCCTCCCAACCCCACTTTCCAGACAGGTGGGGCTGAGCCCCTGGCAGGCCGCGCCTCTGGGGTTCCGGGGGCGGACGCTGCGGGGCGGAGGATGACGCAGCGGAAGACCAGCCAATGGTTCGGCGCGGCCTTCGTTGCCTGGGCGATCGTCGCCCGCTTCCTTTCTTCCTGCCCCGCCCCCCAGCCCCGGCCGGCTCTGTGCCCTGTGGCCCCTTTCTTAATCTTTAGGACTTCTCGGTTATTCCTGGGGTGGTCTCTCCAGCATCCCTCCCAATCCCTCCGGAGCCCCATACTTCCTTTCTCGGGGAGGATGCCACCTTCACTGCTGGGAACTCATTCCTTGCTCGTCATTGCTCGGGGGACAAAGTCCCAGCTCCTCCCCTTTTGCCACAAAGCCCTTCAGGGTCTGGCCTGATGCATGCTGCTCCTGGCTCCCCGTGACTCGGCCACACTGATTAAATTTCAGTTTTTCCAAAATGACTTTACGTGCCTGCCACCACCATAAACGCTGAGATTTCTTTTTTTTTCTTTTTTTCCCCCTGCCTTATCCCCAGTGTTTCAGGTACCATAGCAAGTACTCAAAAATGACAATGAAGGGCCTCTGGATCTTTAAACTTGTTATCCCATCGGGGCGCCTGGGTGGCTCAGTTGGGTAAGCGACTGCTTTCGGCTCAGGTCATGATCCTGGAGACTGGGGATCCAGCCCCACATCAGGCTTCCTGCTCAGCAGGAAACCTGCTTCTCCCTCTCTCAGTCCCTCTGCTTATGTTCCCTCTCTAGCTGTGTTTCTCTCTGTCAAATAAATAAAATCTTAAAACAAAACAAAACTTGTTATCCCATCCTGAAAATACACCTTCGGTTCCCAGGCTGCCTCTCGTCGGAACTCATTTCAAAATTTCCTCCTCTCAGGGGCGCCTGAGTGGCTCAGTCGGTTAAGTGTCTGTCTTTGGCTCAGGTCATGATTCCACGGTTCTGGGATCGAGTCCTGCATCAGGCTCCTTGCTCAGCGGGAAGCCTGCTTCTCTGCCTGCCCCTACCAGCTTGTGTACTCTTTCTCTCTGATAAATAAAATAAAGTTTCCTTCACTCAGAAGCCC